>ML858456.1:0-26270 GCA_009831015.1 Picea engelmannii
TGAAGTTGGAGAACCCTCATGAGTCATCTAGAAGCCCCAAAAGGTCAAAGTAGTTAAAGTGGTTTAAGAGATTTTAGAAGGTAAATAATAAAGTGAAGTGATGAGTGTACTATAATTCAAAGCGAATACAAAATAAATTATTTAAATATTAAAGTTAATGGAAAAATTACTAATTGGACAAGTGGTTAGAAGTGGGTTAACCCTAAAATAAGGAAAGTGGGTTAATATGGTTAAAAGGTAACCCCTTGAGGAAGCTACATGAAAGCATAAATAAGAGGCAAGACTCTCTCATTTTAAACACACTTGAACATATTGAATATCTATAGGTGACTGAGGTAACCAAATGACATCTAAGCTGAATTTCATAGGGAAGGTGAAGTAAAGAAGGCCGAAATTCAAGGGAGGATAAATTCTTTTGATGATGCTTTCTAAGGTATGTTATTTACAGGTCATCTCACCATTTTCATAATACCTTTTTTTCTAGAATGATTCAGACCGTACAATTGGAAGGCTATTGAGGAAACATATCCAAGTAGTTTTGGTACAAATTTTAACTTGTGGTTCGTTTTATTTTTGGAGTTACACTCCGTGGAAAATAGGGTTTATGGCTAGTCCTGAAACTAGTCTAAACAGGTGTTTCAGGTAAAAACGTCATAACTTCTTCATAACAGATCCAACTTCAGTAATACCATATTTTTTTGTTAGAGTAATGTCTATAGTATTATGTGTAGAGTTTTCAGATCCATACAACAAATATTTTGTGCGGGCACGCTCTACAAGTTCGCTCACTAGAATAAGCCATAATTCAACAAGGTATGTCATTTTTTCTATAACTCATTTTCTGAGAGGTTCCAAGTAGTGACACCTGGAGGAATTGTATAAAACACACTGAAAAACATTATGTACTATTTTCATATCTTTATTCATTATAGGTACATAGTTATGATTATTTCAAGTCAGGGTTGTTAACTAATCAAAAACTAGTCATGTGAGACTAAAGTAAAGTTTGATGAAAATGATAGTATCTTGTTGTTAAAGTTAAGGAAGGTTTGCAGGTATGTGATCATATACACCAGGTCTATTACAGAGTTACAAATAAGATTTGGATGATGAAATTGGTGAGGGCTTTTGGTTGAGGTACATGTTGGGTATAGGGTTGAGACAAGTAGTTGATGAGTGGGAACATACATTAGGTGTATAGTTGATGATGTTGGTACATCTTGATGAGTCATAGTTGATGAGTAGTTGAGACATGATTGGTACATACTTGGTACATGGTTAGAGGAACTTGTTAGTAGTATTGTTGACACATGGTTTATGGATGATGTAGCATAATTTTATTGGTATATTATTAGAAGCACATATTGATCTTGGTGATGATTATGAGTTGTTGTGTTATGCTTGGTTGATGCACATCTTTGAGAGTTGTCTTAGTGATTGATCTTGGTGAATAGATCTGATTTAGTTGATAATATTTATGAGACGGGTTGTTGTGATAGGTTGTTTGGACAGGTAATCGTGACATGTTATTTGTACAGGTTTGGTGCATGGTTGATGCACTTGTTCATGGTACAGGCTGAGGTACATGTTGGTGCATGGTTGATGCACTTGTTTATGGTACAGGTTGATTACAGGTTGTTTGGTACATATTGGTGCATGGTTGATGCACTTGTTTATGGTACAGGTTGATTACAGGTTGAGGTACAGGTCTATGCATGGTTTATGCATGGTTCAGGTTATTGGTACATGTTGTTTGGTGTAGGTTGATTGGTACAAGTTTACAACAGTATATCTCAAATTGATAGTGTGACAGTGGTTCGATCATTCTACTTATACGTCAGGGCAGTTGGACGGGGCAAGGACAGGTGGTTGTATCTACCTTCCGGTTGTAGCTGGAGAACATAGGGGTTCATAGCCTCCTTCTTGTTTTAACCATAGAATTGGGGAATTGGAGCTTCCCTGAAGTTGTAGCCTGAAAAATTAAGGGGTTGGAGCCTCCTTCAAGTTGCAGATGGAAAACAAAGGAACTTGGTGCTTCCAATGAATGTAATTCTTAAATACATATAAGAAAAAACATTATGTGGTTTTCTCCTGCTTTGGGTTTCCACGTAAAAACACTGGTGTACTGTGTATGTGTATGATTGCTCATTTGTTCATTGTTTATTTACTCTGCAATTATTGGATGATAATGCTACATTGATATAACACTTGCATATTGTGGTTAAAAAGGATTTAATTGCTCCATTGTTGATTCATCCCCCCTCTCGGTAATCCAACAATTAGTATCAGAGCAGGTGCCTTTAAGAATCAGTTTAACCACTGAAAGGTAGATCATGGAGAGAAACAACATGTACAAACATGGAATACCACAATTTGATGGACAAAAGTATGCATTATGGAACAGAAGGATGAAGACATATATACATGCACATGGATTTGAAATTTGGCAATCTATAGTAGATGGATACAAAGAACTAGCAGTTCCGCCAACAAATGAAAGAGCAATAAAACTTGGTCAAAATAATTCCAAAGCCACAAATGCACTTCTGAATGGTCTTGGTGAATCGGTATACACCAAATTTATGCATTGTAAATCCACTAAAGAGATTTCGGACAAACTTCAAAATATTTATGAAGGAGATTCAAAAGTCAAAGCAACAAAGCTTCAAACTTATAGAGGTCAGTTCGAACAACAAAGATGAAGGAAGATGAGAATATTGTAGCTTACTTCTTACGAGTCGATGAAACACTAAATGCAATCATAGGATTGGGAGAAGAAAGTAAAGAATCTGTAATTGTTCAAAAGGTACTAAGATCTCTTCCTATGAGATTTGATCCTAAGATATCAACACTAGAAGAAAGAGCAGATCTAGACTCAATAAGCATGGATGAACTACATGGAATCTTCATAGCATATGAAATGAGAACTGAACAGAAAAATCTAGATATAAAAGAAGCAACTTTCAAAGCATCCAAAAGGTCAAAGCAAAAAGAAAAAGAAGATAGCAACAACAGTGACATCTCGGAAGATGATAAAGAAATGGCCAATTTTGTCAAGAGATTGAACAAGGGAACCAATGGCAGGTATAAAGGTAAGATTCCATTGATTTGTTTTAATTGTGATGGTATTGGTCATTTTGCTAACAAATTCCCTCATAAGAAAAATAAGGCGAATGATAAAGATTACTCAAATAACAAAAAAACATATCAAGGCAAAGGAACCACAAAGAAAGTTTCAAGAAAAGCTTATGCACCAAAGAAGACATCTCCTCATCAGATGAATATGAAGTCAGTGACAGTGAGACAAAAAGAGTTCTATTCATGGAAGTAGAAGAATCTGATAAAGAATACATTGAAGAAGAATATGAAGAGGAAGAAGTTGACCACCAAGAAGAATTGTTGACTGCCATCGAAGTTATAAGAAGAGAAAAGAGGAAAAACAAGAAGCTAGAAGCAGAACTAGACAAGAAGGAAGACACTCAATAACTAGAGTAGATCATCACAGAATTGAAGGTTCAAATAGAAGAATATAAAATAATTGAAGAAACACTCAAAGAACATTTAGAAGAAAGAGACAGGATCATTGGAAATTTGGAAGCAGAGATTGTCACATTGAGAAAGGATCTTCAAAAGAAAAATATGCATAATAGCTCAAAAGTTTTTTATGACATTATTAGCAGTCAAAGGCCTAATCATGACAATTCTGGACTTGGATACAATCAGACAAAAAAGGGATCAAGCTCCAAAGCAACAAAACAAGAAACATATCGAAAAAGTTATGCAGAAACAATCAAAGGGGATATGAATACCTACAAGGAAGATTACATGGACATGCCTCCATCGAGAAGATTCAGATTTCAGAATCGATGAGCGACAAAAACAAATAGGCCTCAGGAAGAAGAAGGATTCATAAGAGTAACTCCTTTCAGAAAAGATCTTCAAATCCCAGGTATCAAACTATATTTTTTGGTTTATGTTATGCATGCAATAATTTTGGACATAAAACTGTAAGTTGCAGAGCTAATAGCAGGAACATAAACAATTTTGAAAGACATAAACAAAATGGTTATCCAAGAAGGTCTAGTGAAACACGGAGAAGAAGCTACAACATGTTTGAATCATTGAGCACTAAAGTGGAATGCTACAAGTGAAATAACTTTGGACACATGGCCAAAGATTGTAGAATGGCAGTCTCTCTTAGAGAACCACAACAAAACAACAACAGTCACAAACAGGAGCCTCAGAAGAGAACATGGATAAGAAAGCAGAATTAGTATTGCAATGAAGAATTCACACTCGCTCTACAAGATAAGCAGAATAAGTGTGGCTGGTATGTTGAAAGTGGATGTTCAAAACACGAAGAACATGTGAACAAAGACTAGGTCCCAAAGATTGCAACACTGGAAATAAAATGAGATGAAGAAAATTATACAAAGAAAAGGAAATATGAGGGATACAAAAAGGTTTGGAAAATAACTGAAAGAAAAGAAGGACAAGTAAATAAGGAACATGTTCAATAGATTGTACTTTCAGGCACTGTAGTGAGAGATGAATCTGGAGACAGAAGGAAAGAAGTAAGAGCTCAGAGAGATGATGAATCTACCAAAGAAGATGATGATGAATACACATCATAGTAAGAATTGTTCTTAGCCATCTGGCTTAGAGACTCCCAAATTATATGAATAATAGACAGGGGGAGTCTATGCGGTAGCTGAGACAAACCAGAGACCCATCCTACAAGCATCTTGCAGAGTTTGAGTAAACATAGTAATGCTCATAAACAACAATGAGAAAACTCCCTACGAGCTATGGAAAGGAAGTGCAGACAACAACCTCTACATCAAGGTAACTCAAGGTAGTATATTATTAATTGAAATTTATGTTGATGATATTGTTTTCGGAAGTACTAATGACAGGTTAAGCCGAAAATTTGCAAAGGACATGCAGAATGAATTTGAAATGTCATTACTTAGAGAACTATCCTTCTTTCCGGGTCTTCAGATATGTCAAAGCAACCAAGGAATTTTTATTTCTCAAACTAAGTATATCAGAGAAATGCTAAAGAAGTTCAGAATGGAAGAGTGTAAACCAATTACCACTCATATGCAAACCAATTGCAATTTGAGCAAATACGATGATTCAAATTCTACAGACCAGAGGAAATACAAGTTAATGATTGGTAGCTTACTATATGCGACAACATCCAGACCAGATGTAATGCAAACAATTGGACAAGTGGCACGATTTCAAGCGACACCAAATGAATCACATGTATTATTAGTGAAGAGGATTTCCAGATATCTCAAAGGAACAAAAGAGTTTGGATTATGGTATCCAAAAGGAAAGGATCTATCACTTATTTCCTACACAGAAGCAGATTGGGTAGGTTGTATTGATGACTGACAAAGCACCAGTGGAGAAACGTTCTACTTGGGTGAGTGTTTAGTATCATGGCTAATGTTGGCACAAGGGCAGACCCGAGGTTCAACACTTCAACAACTCACCAACAAAACCCTAACTATTGGCCCTTTCGACAACACCTGCGAAGCAGATGATGTCTCACCCGAGGTAGAGTCAGGGGTGGTTGCAGGACTCAGGTGTCTACAACCTAGTTGGGACACAAATCTGTGATCACAGTACTTAACGGAGCACTTAGCAGTTAACATTCATTAATATTTAACTCTTATCCACTTCGCAGGAGAAAACCCTAATTACAGAACATCGCAGTATTCACAAGATCTAACACATCCAAGTACTTAGCATATAGAAATAGATTAGATCTAACATTCGTTCACATCACTAAGCACTAAGATACTATATCAGATGCATCTAACATATATTGCTACACTAAGCATAACTCACATAACAACCATAATGCACAAAGCAACCACAACACAGGATGTACGTGGTTCACCCCCAACGTGGGGCTACATCCACCAACTCTTCTTCTCTTTATTATCTTCATTCAATGCACAGAGCCACAAGACCCACTCTGCATAGGACAAGAGACCTGCACGCACCTTGCTAGATCCTCCTTCCCCGAGTTAGGTCATAGCACAAAGCCTTCTTACATAGTCTACACACCAGCTTCTTACACTCACTTGCACTTAGCTCTGCAAGTCTTAACACACAGTATGCACAAAGCCTCTAGCTCCGCACTAAGCCACAAACATTTACTACTACTCACACTTATCACATTGGCCTAATTACCTTTAGCACCACCTGCTTACATAGCCTAGCCTTCTATTTATGCATTACAAAAGGGGTCAAAGCATGGGTAAACCCATGGGCCGACATCCCATACCCGTTACATAAACCCTAAACTCAAAATGCCCTAAAAAGGGGCCAAGATCCCATGATCTTCGCTTCGCCTTTGACCAGCCTGTCGAAGTCCCAAAAATGGTCGAACATGACCAAGGATCTCCAAAACTTGGTCAAGGGCCAACAGGCCCCCAACACTCAACTTTAAAGCGTCCCGAGTCACTTTGATCTGGGTAACTCTGCCTTGAAGGCCTTGAGCTGCCTCGACCTGTTGCTTCGCCAGAGCCTCTTGCTCGACGAACTCCCGAAGAACCTTCTCTGTCACAGGTCCTTCCAAGTGATGTTCTACTGTGGTGACCACTTGTTCTAATTCTGCACCTCGTCCTTCAATTTCCTCAAAAAGTGTGCAAGCTTTGTCTTGCACTGGTTGGAGCTTCTAAGTCACTTCCATGACTTTACTTTGGATGGCATGGACCTGTTGCTAAACCATGCGCTGTTCTTGGGACCTTTTCATCCTCTCGACCGTTGACAGTGGCTTCAACTGCGCTTACACTGTTGTTGCTTGCTGCTTTGCCTCCTAGAGCTGTGACTCCATTGTCCTTAGTTTAGGGTCCTCTGCAGGGCGCTCATAGGTCTGCGCACTTCGACTTCTGAGTTGTTTGCATTCTAAGGCCAATGCCTTGATTCTCTCGACTGCGCTCCAGGCAATTTCTTTCCTTTGGTCTCGCACTTCCTGCAGAGTGCTTGACACTGCTTGTAATTCTAGTTCTGCTACTCTTTGTTGGAGTTGTTGAATGGCTTTAGCAAGCTTCCCCACCTGACTCTCCACTGGGTGTTCTTCCATCTGTTCTAGGCCCATCACAAAGCGAAGTGTTCTTACTGCTTCTGGATCTGCGCTCTATCCTCTGCAAACTTTGCTTGGAGGTCGTCTTTTTCTTGCTGCGCAACCCGACATTTCTCTATGGATTCCTCTTTTGCTTGCTTTAATGCCTCTATGGCCTGCTCTTTTTCTTCCTGGACATGAAGAAGGCGATCTTCAGTCACATCTGCTATTCTGCGTAGTTGGGCAGGCTCATCTCCCAACTCAATCCCTTCAGATGACGGTGGCGCAGTAGACACTGCGCGGCTGGAGTAGAGGGCTTGTTGTACCCCTTTCAACTCTGCTACAATCCTATCATACATGGTCTCCTGTTTTGCTTCGTTGCACTGTAGAATGTCTTGAGGTATCCGATACAACGACGATGATGAGGTCGATGTCATCCACCATTAGCATAGTCTGAAATGGCGGTCTATTGGATTTTGAATTCTTTTGCGATGTAGATTTCTTAGGGGAAACCTTTCTTTTCTTGGATGTCTCAGCTTCATCAAGGGGGTCCCTAGCCAGTGTTACTTTTCCCTGCTCCGGTTTGTCTTCTTTCCCGTCGTTCTCTTCCTTATCTACTTCGTCACCTCCTCCCCCTCTAGGTGAATCTGAAGTAGTCTCTTTTGATGCGCTGTTAAACTCCTGTACATCTTCCTTCTTTTTCCTTCTGCTACTTCTGAGTGCATCATATTCTTCACGAGTGACCACAGGACTACCGATGAGGTCGGGGTCAGACAATTCTGCTTGGTCAACTGGTATAAGAAAATTTGTGGGCCATTCCTTAGTTATTTCTTCCATGTCCTCCTCAGTGAGCTTACAGTAGGATTGAAGCTCTTCTTTATGTTCGTGTGCGCATGCAGTGATATAAATAAAATGTCTATCTGCACAAAAATTCACAAATGGCCTGAATATGTGCAGGGTGTTCGGTGTCATACGAGGGAAAGACTCAATAGCCCTCTTCAACTGCAGGTAATAGGTGTGGAACATCGCGTTTGACTGCTATTGCTTAGCCATGTCTCTCGAGTACCAGAGCATAGTGAACTTTGCAGCTAGGGGTTCGAATGGATCAATCTCAAGGAAGGTCGCTCCTTTCGGCATCTCCCAAGCAATGAAGGTGATGAGGATCAATAGCCAGCTGAAATGGAACTCATAGCCCTGATCCTGAGCGTCGTGGCAGTCTTGCTCTAGCTCCCCCGGTTCATTTGTAGTCCTTCAATGCATTTTCCCGTGAGGTCAACAACGAACCCCGTGACCTGCGTGGGTCTATTCTTCCTTACTAGCTTACCAACGATCAACTGGTAGACTAGGTGCACTGTGCCATTCTGGATGGAAGCTACCTTGCAGCCTCACTTCCCCTTATCCACATCGCCATAGGTATCTTTGATTCTCTGCGCCAGGGTGCGATCTGTAGCCTTCCCTGGATAAAAGTCTTGTGGGTCTGGTCCTTGCATGCTTAATCCGGTTATCAGATGGATCAGTGTCAGATCTATGGTGATGCGTCTGTCTAGCCACAAATAAGCACCATGGAAGCAAGACAACATGAGTTTAATGCATGCGTTAACCTCCTGATGCCTTCCAAAGTGGGGTATCTTCATTACGTTCAGGATGGTGGACCTCGCGATGTCCATGGTCCACGGCTGGGGGATGATCTTCGACTTCATCCCCTTTGTCTTGGTCAAATACTTATGTGGGGTGAGCAAGCCATAGTTTTTGCGATCTCCCAAGTTGAAGTCACTGATCTTCAATGTCATAATCTGTCCCAATTGCAGTCCAACTGCGCGTATCCCCTTCGGGAGGTACGCGGTGATCAAGGTGTAGTCGAAGTCCCTCGGGACACTGTCACGACTAACCATGCCAGCCAGAGGCAGGATATAGTTAGATAGGATAGATGGGATGATCTTCACATTCGCCAAGTCATCATGATGCTTGCTACGTTTCTCAACAGCAGGTCGCCTAAACCGACGCTGTGCAGTCGATGAGGATGCTTCCAATCCTTGCATCGATGAAGCTTGTATGTCTGCGGACATGTCCTTTTTAGCCATGAGGTCTATTAGGATCTCTTCGAAGAACTTTTCTACTGCGCTAATGTCATCTGACATGCATGCTCGAGGTCAGATATCTCAGGTCGGTGAGAAAACACTCAATGTAACAGAATGGGTGGCAAGCTCTCGCTAAGCATTGCGCGAAAGTAACTAGTTCTCTGTGGGCTCGAATAATCATAATTGGAAAAAGTGTTCTCAGTGCAACGCTCGAAGGGATAAATAGACAACGTCGTAACAGATTCTTCCAACAGGAAGGAATGCCTCAATCAATGTAATTCCATCCGTTATGGCGCAGTTCCAATGGTCTAATGGCGATCTTTCTAGCCATAACTGCGTTTCTAGACGTTCTGGAGCGTCATTCTAATGGTCGAGATGCCTCCAATGGTCATAGTGCTTCGTCATGGTGAAGTGCCAATCTACGTTGTTTTTCTATTCTGACAAAGTTCCATTTCTGCAAACCTTCCTTCTGCGAAGTCCTCTCTAGAACTTCTTGCGATTTTTCTAACTTTGCTTTCTTCTTGCTGAGCTTTCTGGCTTTCTTTACTGTGATTTGATTTGCTAGTTTCCTCTTTCCATTATTGTTCTTATCTCCTCTTGGCATAGTAACTTCACACTGTGGAGGGTCTTTTATAGGGTTCGAGGGTAATATTTCTTCTCTTTCTGGGGTAGGTGCTCTACTCTCCTGTATGGAAAAGAGTTTCAAGTCTTCTCGTGTTCTTTCAACTTCGACAACCAGGTCTCTGGTCCTTAGTAGCTTTGAATTATCCTCTTGTTCTTCCAGTAAGTGTGCTATTGTCCTAGCCATGAAATCTCTTAGTTATTGCTTTTTATGTTTTAGAGCTTCCTCTTTTTGTTTCCTTCGTATTTGATCTTTCTCAACTCAAGTTTTTCCTAGCAAAATAGAAAATGGGGCGTTGTTCTCAACAAACTTAACGACCTCAAATTCTTCTTCTGTCGAAGTTCCATGAGCACTCATATTTATCTGGGTAAGTCTTCCACATAGGGTTATCATCTTCCCTTTAAACAATCCTATTCCTCCCAATGAAGGAACCATAGCAGGCTTTCCCAAAATTTTCTAAGTTCTTTCTGTCATGATATTCACCTGTGTTTCCTCATCCAGGACAGAGTCTATGTCGAAGTCTCCTATTCTTGTTTCTATGCATTCTTTCTCTTTTAAGACCTCTGATAAGTTGATGTCTCTGTGATCGTTTAGGGTTTCTTTCATCTGTAATAATACAGTCTCTGATTATTTATGGTTCTTGAGCATATTCTTAGTCTCTTGACGTTCCTCATGGTCTTCTTGTCTCATGTTCATCTTTTCAACTTTAACAATCATTCTAGGGCAAACTAAACCTTCATGTCCAGTAGACTTACAACAAAGGCAAATATGACCTCGACCACGACATTCCTTAGCAAGATGTCCTGGTCTTTTGCAATTATAACAAAGAGTCAATCCTCTCTTTCTCTTGAACGATCCCCAAAATTTCCTGTACTACGCACTGGGATCATAGTAATTAACCTGCAAAAAATTCTTTCTAGGATCCTGCATCCATTTGTTAGTCCAACGATTCTTTCTATGCATAGTGTTATCACTGAAAATTTGTCCGCAAATGGTTACAGGAATCCAACATCTTCAAATAGCTATTAGTACACCCATGGACCAAAAATGACGAAAAATGCATTTCCAAAAGGCCCAAAACTACACAATCAACAATAAAATCAGCATGCGCTAAGACTACAAGAGGAGCGCGTGCACATGTGCCATTCAGAAACACAGGAAAAAGCGCACGATGCACGACTGTGGACGCAAAAAACCGCGCATCCCTCAAAACGACGCATTTATGATATTGGTCGGCCTCCCACCCACTTCTGGTTCAACTTCCAAGTGGATTTGACATCCAAATTTCGGCTGAATCCGACTGGGTGGCTAGTCAAAGACCTAAGGGTGCCCTAAATGGCCCCTTGTTCACACTAAAAGATGGTTGAATAATGCCTCAAAGTTATGCTATAAAAAGAGGCCATGGGTGCACTACATTTTCAAGGATTTCATTTGTATTGTTATGCTGTTGATGTTCTCTTGGAGGATCCTCTTTTCTCATCAAGAGCATGCTAGCACCATTTCAGTTAGCCATTCATATCAGCTCTAGATTGGATGTGCTTTGGATTCTCTTCACCATTTCATTTTAGTTCTTCACTTGTAAGAAGAGCTCAATATTTGGGGGTCCAAGAGCCCTCTCTTGGAGGAAGATGGGACCCAAAATCTCCCTTTCTCTTTGGTGTTTTCTTTCCACTAATATAATCCTTTCCATTGGTGGCATGAGTCTTGTTTATTTCTTGTTCTAATGTCCTTATGCACTATAGTTTAATAGCTTTTATCCTTCTTAGTTTAATTCTTTGCATATATTTTATGCTTTACACTTCTAACTCTTTCCTCTACTGCTGTCTTGCCTAGATGACCCAACTGGGCTTGTAAGCACCCCTATTTTGCTCATTTAGGTGACAAAAGAGGTGCAACAGATTGACAACTCTACTGGGGAAAGGTATCAATTTCCTAACCCATATGAGTTATTTTAGCTCTTCTTTCTGTTTATTTAGCCTGTAGGTACCATAACTGGCCCAAGCTGAACTGCAAAAAGTCAAATTCAAAGCTGAGTTGAGAGAATTTCGTTCGAAATTTTCTTCACAACCGTGTGTCAGATGTGTGCGAGTTTTTCAAACCACAGGCGCGTCTTCAACCCATGTGCACCGAACCCACTGTTTTGCACAGGGCACCCTGCGCACCTGCACCCAAAGGTCACTTTCAACCTGCGCATTGGCGTCATATGCACCCTTGTCTACTCAAAGACCCACGCATCTGCTCAGAAAATTACACATTGTAAGGTTTTGTGATCTATGGAGGGCCCATAGCCTTCTTAAAATTGATTCCATGCATATTGTAATCTGCACCACACTTCCATTCCCTCTCCATATAAAGGGATTAGTCAAAACATAGACACTTAGGGTTTAAAATCATTATTTTTCCTCTTTTTGCTTGTCACTTTGTCACATGGATGGCTTGCTTTGACTAAAGTTAAGTTGGAATCATTTTACATTACATACAAAACTTGCATTGGGACCAGAAATTGGATATCAATCGTTGAGTATGCTCTTCTCTCACGCCCTAAAGCGATCTTGAGAATCATAAAGAGATTGAAGGAAAATTTCATCTCCCTTAAAAAGACAAAAATCTTTAGGAGAGGACAACAGCCCCCTCGGGACTCCTCTTAGTTTTTTTTTCAAACACATCTTAAAATTGTAAGGGCCCATACATGCCCACATGCTACAAAGATAGGATAGTAAGGACCAAGTGAAGTCCACATGCAACAAGGTGATACCTAATTTATTAAAAATATTGGCAAAGTTTCATTTGTTCACACACAAAAGTCACTACTCACTCACATAGTTTTTCATCTTGAAACGTGGAGGTTGAAGTAAGTTTCCTCCAAAAGGGATTCCGAAACACCCCGCCCTTTTCTTGACGAAACTATCCACTCCCCCTTAATTTCAATGAGATTGGCTCACACCCCCAATCTCTCAAACAACAACATCTAAAATTCTTCTAAAAACTCACTAAGTTTTCCTCCACAGAAGGTGCCAAAAGAAATTTTTTAGTCTAGGTAGGATTTCGGGGATAGGCATCCAAATAACTCCCCGTTGTCTGGTTCTCACGTCTTCAAACAATAGAAGTTGCCAAATAGGGAACTTTAAATCCTCCAAGTCAAGTGTTCCTACACCATAAGGTAGGGAGATACCCGTGAAGGGTTGAAGGCCAAGGTCTGATTGTTCTGTGCGTCCCCCCTTGAGGCACCCACCTCTTGAAAGGAATCCAGTCGGTGACCCATTTCTTAGGCCGAAAATCTAAATGCTGCACTTTGACCGAGGTACCTAGTGACCAAATTTTAGGACATCTACCCAGGTGGCAATTGTGGGCTGCAATTGCACCTTGGTCGGATTTTGTGTGGCTATTGGGAAATATCGCCAACTCTTTTGGGATATGCACCCTCTACCCCTCTTTATAATTGATTACTTCATCCTTCACTAGTTCCTCTTCCGGTGGCTTCAGACCCCACTGTTGAGTGCTATTGGAAGGTCCGTGCTATTTGAGAGGAAGGACATTACGTCTTTTAGGACATGAGCATTTGTTTTTTTTGTTCTCCGACACGGACAAAATCCACTTAACCACATGTATGCTTCTTTATTTTATGTATGTTGTTCTTCTAATTACATACGATTGTGAGATATATTGTGGAGTTCCAAGTTATACAAAGTCTCTTGTTCATTAAATTTGCTCTCATCACCATATGCACACATCCACTTTTCTAGTCGGACATCATAGGGGACCCACAAAATCCCTGTCATTCCAGACGCTTGCTAAGTCTCCCTCCCATCCTCGGGGGAGTTCCTAGTCTTCCCAACTCATCGACCGTACTTTCCCACACCCCTGCAAGTGCTACTGTCTTGGGATTAGCTTTGCTTGGTTCGACTTTGCTTGGGTCCACGTCCCAAGGTCCAACATCCCCACACTCTCCTTTACACAGAAGCAGGGGGACAACTTCTTCTCAAGGGGGGAGTACAAACCCACCTTGTCCCCCTCAAGGGTTAGGTACACAAAACACTCACACCATGGCCGTAACTAATCCTCCACCAACACCTCAGTTTCCATACTTGGCTTCCCTCAACATACCAGATCTCACTAAACTCACCAATGATCCTATATTGCACAACCCCACATGGTCTGCAATGCCTACCAAACTACCTTCAGACATCCATAAGTTTGAAGGAAAATCGGGAGACGATCCCGCCAACCATATCATGACCTTTCACTTATGGTGCTCTTCAAACAGCATCACAGATGATTCCGTCCAATCAAGGTTATTTCAATGTACACTCACTGGCCCATCAGCTAAGTGGCATGCAGAAGAAAAATCTGGATCCCATGTGACCTTTGAGTCCCTGGCCAAAGCTTTCTTGACCTTCTTTCAACTACCAATTCGTCATGAAAATGGCCTTGAACTACTCTTAGAATTTAAACAAACCTCCGCCATGCACATCGCTGACCGTATTCATGAATGGCGTCGACAACGTAGTCTCTGCAAAGATGAAGCTACTCCACAACAATGTCTCAATTGGTTCCTCAAATCACTTGTTTCCCTCCTTGCCAAAGACATAGCTGCCACCTTCCCCCAGTCTGAAGAAGAAGCCATTAGAAAGGACCAACAATTTGAACTCATTTACTCACAGTCATGGTACTTATATATGGTCCTACCTGACACCCCAAGACCAATGCCATTCAGCCAGGACAAACCTGGGATGTCTCACTCAACAGATGGATTGATTGGTACCACTACACACCACAATTCACATCCCCAACAAACACCAATGTATGACACACATCAATATCCACCAGCATATGGCGGACCCCCTTATTATAGTCCTCCCCCTTATCCACAACCATACCCCTTAACCTTTCCTCCACTCACCAGTGGACCACCGCCATCACCCACAATACACTCCGCATCTCAACCTAGTTCTTGTACCCCCTCTACCTCTGCTTACACCCTAAATACTAGTGAAATCATCACGGCTTCCTACACATCCTACAGATCATTACCACAAAATAATCCATACTTTCCTTTCCCTACCCCCCCTGGCCCATTCCTTCCCCACACGGACAACCACATGTTGGGGTTAATTTTATTCAACCCTTTCCCATTCAGCAGTATCAAATTTTTGAACAGTTGAATACAGCTAATCCATCCCATCGGTCAAACAATGCCAGGAAGAAAGGAAAAAATCGAAACAATAATAATCCCGAACCAGGAGGAAATCATAACCAACCCCAGCTGAACCAACCTACCAGGGGTAACCAATGCCAGGGGAACTAGAACCCCCAAGGGATCAATAAGAACAAACGCCAAGGGAAGAACAACAAAAATATTCAGACAAACTTCCCTTGTGCTCTTTGCGGTGAATATGGCCATTATACTCACCATTTCCCCCAAATAGCTAACATTAAACAAATGAAAGAATCTAGAAATGGACCATGCCCCCCAGTACCGCCTGCCCCCCAGCAGGCCCCACAACAATATGTGCAGCACCCACCCTCGGCCGTGTTGCAAAACCCCATATCACATCAAGGAGTGATGAACACCCAACAAGAGATGCAACCTTCCCGACCACAGGCAGGACCATATCACAACACGGGCACTTCTGCAGATGGAACTATCCTCCTCACTATTGAGGAAGAAATCCTTCGACAAATGTGCGGTCGTCAATACAACACACCCTCTGACCTTACTCCCACTACTTCGGAGGCCGCCCCAGTCATGACTGGCCCACCTTTGATGATTCTGTGCCTTAATACTGAAACACCTCTTCGCATCCCTCGCATCCCGTTGCGCAGGAATGTCCACAACCCTCAAGCTAGGGCAGCCCACAATTATAGTCTGGTCGATGACTTGGCACAATCCCCTGCTTCCATGTCAGTATTAGAAGTTCTTCAAACCTATCCTACTCAACGAAAATCATTACTTTCCACCCTGGGGGCAGTCGACCCTGTCGATACTCGACTCATCACATTTTATCTCGACAGTGGAGAACCTCATCTCCCCACTCTTGTCGCTTTTCAATTACCGGTTAAAATCCGGAATATCACAGTCCACCGCTGCATTATCGACGAAGGTGCATCCACTTGCATCATGTCCAAAACCGTATGGCAGAAACTTGGCTCTCCAGATCTAATACCCTTCGCCATTACACTGAGGGCTTACGACAGACGACCCTTGTCTCCCAAGGGGCTCTTCCAAAACATCCCCGTCGAACTCGGTGGCAAAACCATCCTTATAGACATTGAGGTTATCGATGCCCCACTCGTCTATAATATTTTGTTTGGTCATAGCTGCATGTATGCTATGAAGGCAGTTGCCTCTTCCGTGTTCCGAACCATGATGTTTCCCCATAACAAAAAGATCATTACCATCGATCAGGTATCACATTATGAGCCTAACCCTTCATCCAACATCGACAACATCCTCCCTTTTGTCCACACTAATCTAGACGGCTATCCACTCATCGAGATGGACCCCAGAATTTTCAAAGACCCATCCTTACTAGGGACATACCACAGAGCACCATCGCTCATCCATCCCTTAGCACAAGTATGTGTCATTTCCACCAATGGAATGACAACTGAAGATACTCTCCCTCCCATCGAGGTCTCTTTCATCCCTAACGTCCCACTAGTCACATAATACCTCCCTCAGGAATCTCCTTGAACTTGTTCAGCTCTACCCGTCCCTGATCTTCCCCTCCCCCAGGGCCATATCCCAGTTTGGGAAACAGTCCCCCAAGCCATTACCCAAATCCCTTTCTTTTACCCCCCACTAGGTGTACAATATTTCTAGGTAGCCGCAATGCTCACCCTCCCTAACACGGTGTTGGAAATCTCAGTATGGTATCTACATCTGCCTGAGATGGTCCCTCAACCATCCCTCCCACCCCAAACAGAAGGAATGACGATGTAGATTCCCATACTTACCCCCACCATCCCAACCATACTCCCACTCACCAGCACCCCTGCTACAGCTGGGGGCAGATGGAAAAAGAAAGATCCCACCGCTCCACCTCCCCCACGTGTCCAACCTCCTTGCGTGCTATGCGAGAAAGACAGACACCCCACCAACAAATGCCCATCTCTACCTGAGCTACACAATCTAATTCAACTCCCTCAAGCACCACCACCGCTCGTTGCTTCATCCAATACTACCGCTATCTCCCCTAACATAAATAGCAAAGGATTGCGAACCAAATTTGCATGTGCCATCTGTTCAGAATATGGCCATTACACACACCATTGTCCAGCGTTACCTCAATTCCGGCAGATGCTAACAACCGTACGCCAACGCTTTCAGCAAGAACCCAACCCAACACATGTCACCGACATCCATTATGTCACAACGTCAGTCAATGAACGTATGAGATGTCCCTTCTCTCTATGCGAATCACTTGATCATTGCACATATCAATGTCTTATGATCATTGAATACATGCGTCGCCAACTGGCCCTAATTCAAAATCCTACACCCCCCCTCCAACAGGACTAGTGAGTAACCCTACCCCATCACTTGATGTGGTTCATATCTTCTCACTGGAACATGAGGCACTCCCTACTCCCCCATGGTTCCTAGATGATTTATATGAGGATTTGCCCCCAAATCCCCCCAATTATGCAATTCATCTCCCCACGGAAATTATATACCCGACTACCATTTTCAACCCACCATATCTCGATATTTGGTTTATGTCAAGTGAACCATCGCAACCTCCTTGCGATACCCCCTCTACATCGTCACCACCAAAAAACAACCCCACGGTGACCGTCACCAAAGTTACTCCTCTCAATCCCCTATATTTTTGACAGTTTCAATGCGACGAAGACATCTTTGAGGAGTTAACTAAACCCGATTTCCCATGGCACGCACTCCACCAGAGAGCGCTTTGTCCTTCATAGGAAGCCTTCACGCCTCTGGACCAAAACCCCATATATGCAGTCGAAACCAAAGATTTTCTCCCAATGGGGCATATAGATTGGTTCAATAACCCTATCCCATCCCTTGACGCTTTTGAAGAAGGCAATATGGAAAATATTTCCCCCATGGTCAAAATCTATATTTCCATCAAATCTGGGGTCGTAGAGGAAATCACCATTGGCGCCACATGCCCTCCTGAAGAAATCACCGTCTACAAAGCTCTCTTCCAGGAATACCGGGACATTTTTGCCTGGTCATACACAAAGATGCCTGGCCTTGACCCCTCTATTGTCGAACATCGTATAGACACCTGGCCTGATATCACACCTATCCATCAAAACCAGCGTCCGCTACACCCATCCAAAGCAGCAGCCAACAAGGCCGAAATTGACAAATTACGCATTGCAGGGTTCATCTACCCCATCGCATATACGTCATGGGTCTCCAACCCCGTCCCTGTTGAAAAAAAAAGGGCACTATTCGCGTCTGTACGGACTTCCGCGATCTCAATCATGCCTGTCCCAAAGACAATTTTCCAACGTCCTTTATCGACCAAATTATCGATGATTGCGCTGGTCACGAGGCTCTGTCCTTCATGGATGGTTTCTCTAGCTACAACCAAATTCAAATTCACCCAACCGATCAGTACAAAATCGCATTCACTATCCCTTGGGGTACTTTTGCATATCGTGTCATGTATTTCGGCCTCAAGAACGCAGGAGCCACTTTCCAACGCGCCATGACATACATTTTTCATGATCTGGCTCAAATCATTCTCGCCTACTTGGATGATCTCACCGCTCGCTCCAAAAAATACACTCAAGACCTTAATGACTTACGCATTGTATTCCACAGGTGTCATCAATACAATATCCGATTAAATCCCCTCAAGTGTGTATTCTGCGTCACTGTTAGATGCCTCCTTGGATTCATCGTCTCCCAACACGACATCACAGTCAACCCCCTCAAGGTCCAAGCCATCACGGAAATTATCCCACCATGAAATTTATGCCAGTTGTAGAGCCTACATGGCAAAGCTAGCTTTTTATGCCACTTTGTCCCCGATTATGCCACTCGGGCACATGGTTTCCTTCGCCTCTTACGTCATGATATCCCATTCCAATGGGACAAACATGCCCAAAACGCTTTTGATGATCTCAAAACGGCCCTCTCCAACGCCCCGTTAATTAGTCCACCCGACTATAATCGCGACTACATCCTCTATATCTCGGCCTTAGCCGTCTCAGTAGTAGGAGTTCTCATCCAACTAGGGGATGATGATCGTGAGCATGTAATTTAATACATTAGTAAAAATATTTCAGGGACACCCTTGAAATACAAACATGAAGAGAAATTGTCCCTTGCAGTTGTCCTCGCAGTCCAGAAATTGCACCGTTACATCTTGCTTCGAACTACCAAAGTCATAGCAGAGTCCAACCCCACGCAATACTTGCTCAGTTGCCGGCAAATTAATGGTAAATTTGCTCGATGGATCGTCATCCTTGAGGAGTACGACCTCGAATTTTCAACACCAAAGAGCAAGAAAGCCCTCGCCCTCACCGAATTAACCATGACATTTCCCTCCGATACCATGCATACCCCCATCAATTCCAACTTCCTTAACGAACATCTATTTTACATCTCCTCGAATGACCCTTGGTACGACGATCTTCTCGTCTACCTCCGAACATAGAAATTCGGAAACCACCTCTCTCGAGACGATCATCGATGTATTCGTCACCAGGCTCCCCGCTACCTACTTATTGATGATATCTTATATCGGCGAGGGGTAGACACTGTACTCCGCCAATGTTTGACTATCGACAAGGCCGATCGAGTCTTGAATGACTGCCATAACGGCGCTTGCGGGGGTCACCTCTCCGGGATGTCCATCGCTCAAAAAATCATTTCCGCCGGTTATTTTTGGCCTACACTGTTTCACGATTGCATCCACATTGTGAAACGATGTGACAAATGTCATCTTTATGCCAACAAAGAACGAGCACCACCTACTCTTCTACACCCGGTCATTACTACCGGACCCTTTTGCAAATGGGGCATAGACTTCATGACTTGCAACCCTCCATCTAGTAATGGACACAAATACATCGTCATCGCAGTCGATTACTTCACCAAGTGGGTTGAAGCCATGCCTACATTTAACAACACCGCTGACACCGCATCACGCTTCTTCTTCAACCACGTCATCTCCCGCTTTGGAGTCCCACTACAGCTAGTCTCTAATCACGGAAAACACTTCAAGAATGAGATCTTTGTCAAAATCTCCTCTTGATTGGGCTTCTCCCACGAGTTCGCCTCCCCATAATACCCTCAGTCCAACAGACAGGTAGAGGCAGTCAACAAGGTCCTCAAAACCATGTTGTAGTGCACGATTAACAAACGTAAGGCCAATTGGCATCATATGTTATTTTCCGCACTATGGGCTTATCGCACGGTAGTTAAAATGACCATTGGTTTCGCACCATTTCATCTAGTCGACGGGGTCGAGGCCACTCTTCCCATCGAGTGCGAAATTCCCACCTTAGACACCGCTATTGAGCTATTACCCAACACTGCTCCAATGGAGCAGTGTTTGTTGAACTTAGAGTCCCTGGATGAGGATCGTCGATCTTCATTATAGAACAATGAGGCAACCAAAAAATGGTCAAAGGCCACCTTTGATCGCCATGTCAACATGCGCTCATTCAACGAAGGTGATCTCGTCCTTGCTTACGATATCACTTACAACACCCTCGTCCATGGAAAATTCGAGTCACTTTGGAATGGACCTTATATCATCCAACATTGCCTCACTAAAGGTGCATACATCTTGGCCTCTTTCGAAGGCCACCCTCTCAAAGAACCCGTCAACGGGTTGTACTTAAAGAAATTTTACGCCTAAGCATAGCCATTCTACACTAGGCTTTTCTTTTTCGTACATTTTTTTTAGAGTTTTTAATCTTCTTTCCACACACCTTGTGTCTAATTTACCATTTGTGTTATTGACAGATTCCTCCTCCATCGGCCTACCACATCGGTTACACTGATGGAGTTAGCTGTTGGACACAGAATCTCGCTTCGGTTGCTTGGGCCCTCTATTCCCCCTCACATGAACTGCTCCACTCCAGCGGCATATGTTTGGGCTCAACAACCAACAACGAACCAAAATACACCGCCGTCATTGGTCTGCTCACCAGGGCTAGCCACCATCATATTCGTCACCTTAGCGTCTTACTAGATTCCCAACTTGTCTTCCTTCAGCTCAACAATGTGTACCGTGTCCGTGATCCTTGCCTCTTTTGCAAATACCTGCAAGTTAGACTTTTATCTCGACATTTTGATTCCATTACATTTGCACATATTCCAAGACAACTTAATCAAATAGCAGATAACATGGCTAACCTAGTGTTAGATTGGCATTTATCACATCAAGCTACCAGTACGCATACATCAAACATCAATAATCCGTCACAGCATATAAATTAGACATCGTCAACAAAAAACATAAAACACATGAGAACATTACAAAGATCCCAAAATGTATATCCATATATATATATATATATATATATATATATATATATATATATATATATATATATATATNCCATCAAAATGTTTACAATAAAAATATATATATAGTACATGTACAACATCCGTAGACCAGTGAACCACCTCACCCATATACTCTCACAACCATCGCTGCCACACAACGATGAACAAGGGCGTCCATCACCCCAATACTCACCACAGAACTTGACATGAAGTTCTCTCCCATACAGTACCTTCAGGCTAAGGTAACCAACTGCCTGTCCCCCGGTATCATGGGCTTTGCCGGTAAAGGGGTTCCTCGAAAAAGGAGCCCCGTAAAAAAATATACATCCTCCACTGTAGTGAAGGCTAGCTGCTCACCCCACACCATAAAACAATGCAGATCCGGATTCCACATCCGAATCAAGAACTGCAAGAGATACTCCTAGGCCTGTATCAGGGGGCACTCAAAGAACTTCAGCAGCCCACAAGTTTCCAAAGTATCACGGACCGCCGACTCCTCATTGGTCACTGCCTCCCGCAGGCATGACCAATCTCTCTCCCTCCAATGAATCGACAAAGTCAATACTGGTCACCTGCATCCACATATACAGTACTCGATCAACTATCATCACCCATAAAAAAAAAAAGACTCCAGTTTTTACACTTTTTTCAGCTTTGCCTCAAAGGCGCCGTTGTTTTCCCCATAGGTGCGCACATATGCGCGCCTGTTCAATCCACATTCGTGCACACATGCGCACCTGCCGACGATACAGGGGTGCACACATGCACTCCCGTGACATAAACAGATGCGCCTTAGGGCGTGACTGTTCGTCACACAGTTGCGCACATATGCGCGATTGTCCGGACCACAGTCGTGCATGCATGCGCAACTGTGATTCGCACAGGCACGCATCCCATGCACGCCTGTTTTCCTCACTTGAACGCCCCTGTGCACAGCTGCCAAGAATACAACCGCACACATGTGCACGGGAATCCCTTGATCGCCTGCGCACTAGGGGGCCCACACTCACTAAAACCCCCTGTACAACCCCCGTACAACCCTGCCCAAAAAACAAAACCCTAAGTCCTATGCAGGAGGATATGACGACTAACCTGAAACTCGCAGATCTTGGAACAACTACCTCGATCGCCCAGAATCTCTCAATCTCCTCTCAAATCGCTCATCCACTCAATACGACAGCAAGTACAAATGAAGTAGCATTGTGGGCCCTACAACTATATATAGTCCGTTTTGCCAAAATTCCAGACTCATTTTCGGGAACTCCGAACGTCCATTTTTTGATTCGTCTTTAGCCACAAGACTAGAATCCCACCACCCACAATCATATTCCTCGGGCCACTTTCCACTCTCATCCCCCGGGGAGCATTTTTTTTTATCATACTCACACTCAGTTATGCATGCTCACATTCACATCTTGTTGAATAACTGTTAAATGTTCTTTATCTTCAGATATTGTTCACATCGAGTATTTGGTTTTCATGTGTGTAGGTACTTGGTCATCCTCCATCTGCGCTACCCTTTCAGGTATATCATCAATCCTGACATGTAGTCATTCCCTCTGAATATCATTTGAATCTCCAATAACTCCCTTTGACATTTACCTATAGGATCCATACGTCCGGCTCTGCAGTACTGTCACCTCCACTGCATTTTGGTACTGTCACCCGGTAGCATTCTTCCCCACATGGGTTGTCCTATTCATATTCCCCCTTGGCATTTCGACACTCATGTTGCTTTTACCCTTTAGAGATGGGAGTCTTGTTAGTCTTACACATTTTTTGAGAATCAACCACATACTCCTTCTCCTCATTTTGCTAACTTACCTAATGGACTCCCAGGTTACCTCATCATGGTTCTATGTTGACTGCACTTCCGTAGTATCATTCACCATCCATTTCATCCACCATCAATTTGCCCATCTGCAGATTGTCCCCCATACATTTCCCTAATACAAAAACCTGCCTATGGGGCCCCAACCCTCCACTTATTTTTCCAAGCACCTTGCGCCATCATCAGGCCAAGCCATCTTACACTGGGGCACCCGTTTTTGTATCTGCACAGTTGTCCCATTTTTTTTTTATTCTTTTGATAATTGTACAAACCCTTTTTTTGCATTTTCATAGCTTTTTGTTGTCGCCTTTAGCGACCTTCATTTTTCGACAAGGCAACCCTTGTCACCCTTGGTTGGGGCATTTTTCACTCCCCAAATCTTTTACTAGTTCTATCATATCTACTCATATCAAATCTTCTTTCTTCTAGTTGTGCCCTAGTTTTCAGACTAGGACAAAATCTATCAAACATACCTAGATCCATTATTTCGAAACAAATTTTTCTAGTTATCTTACCTTTATCAGAGCACAAAGCTTCAAGATCTTACCTCTTTTCTTCAGATCAGGCTTCTTTTCTTAGCACATAACTTCACAAGTCAAGAAGAGTACTGCGTACTAAAGCAACAGATCTATGCACAGAGCTTTCTCTTTTCTTCAGTTCCCAGCAATCACAGTTTCAGATCCCGACAACGGAACCATTTATTGGCACAGGGGCAGACCCGAGGTTCAACGCTTCAACAACGCACCAACAAAACCCTAACCATCGGCCCTTTCGGCAACACCTGCGAAGCAGATGAAGTCTCACCTGAGGTAGAGGCAAGGGTGGTTGCAGGACTCAAGTGTCTACAACCTAGCTAGGACATAGATCTGTGATCACAGTACTTAACAAAGCACTTAGCAGTTAACATTCATTAATATTTAACTCTTATCCACTTCGCAGGAGAAAACCCTAATTACAGAACAACACAATTTTCACAAGATCTAACACATCCAAGTACTTAGCATATAGAAATATATCAGATCTAACATTCATTCACATCACTAAGCACTAAGCTACTATATCAGATGCATCTAACATATATTGCTACACTAAGCATAACTCACATAACAACCATAATGCACAAAGCAACCACAACACAAGATATATGTGGTTCACCTCCAGCGTGGGGCTACGTCCACCAACTCTTCTTCTCTTTATTATCTTTGTTCAATGCACAGAGCCATAAGACCCACTCTGCATAGGACAAAAGATTTGCGGGCACCTCGCTAGATCCTCCTTCCCCAAGTTAGGTCACAACACAAAGCCTTCTTACACAGTCTGCACACCATTTTCTTACACTCACTTGCATTTAGCTCTGCAAGTCTTAACACATAGTATGCACAAAGACTCTAGCTCCCCACTAAGCTACAAACATTTACTACTACTCACACTTAGCACATTGGCCTAATTACCCTTAGCACCACCTACTTACATCGTCTAACCTTCTATTTATAGATTACAAAAGGGGCCAAAGCATGGGTAAACCCATGGGTCGACATCCCATACCCGTTACATAAACCCTAAACCCAAAATGCCCTAAAAAGGGGCCGAGATCCCACGATCTTTGCTTTGCCTTGTGCTTTGCCTTCGACTAGCCTGTCGAAGTCCCAAAAATGGTTGAACATGACTAATGATCTCCAAAACTTGGTCAAGGGCCAACAACTAAGTAAGAAATAATCATTAGTATCCTTATCTACAGCCGAGGCAGAGTATATTGTAACAACGAGATGTTGTACACAGGTTCTATGGATGAAACAAACTCTTACAGATATACAGGTTGAGTATGATGATCCCATTCCAATCTATTGTGATAATACAAGTGCCATCAGTATCTCAAAGAACCCAGTGATGCACTCGAAGACGAAGCACATTCCAATCAAGTATCACTTTCTACGGGAACAAGTTACAAAGAAGAACATCAAAATTGAATATGTGGGCACAAAAGAACAAGTGGCAGACATATTTACAAAACCACTTCCACGGGAAGCCTTTGAGTATCTTCGCCAGAGACTAGGAGTAATTTCTACTCCAAAATGAATGCTTTTGAATGCTTATCTTATATGTCTTATATGTACACGAGGAAGCACCATAAATAAGACAATTCAGGTTGGGAGATCAATTTTAGGAATAGTTCTGTTAGGGGGAGCAACCCCGAATTGAAAGATACCTTTGCCATTGATGACAAAAGGGGAGAGATTTATCAGATGCAAAGGTAAATTCTTAGATAGAGAGCATAGAGGCATGTTTCCAAGGGGAGCGATTGTCACAAGGGAAGAATGAGCGATATGACTTTAGAGTGATACCCTTTGTCAAAGGGGGAGAGATTATTCATATGAAGGGAGAGAGAGTAATCAGAGGCATATAAACACAAAGAAAAATCAAAGGCATGTAGACAGGGGGAGCAACCACAAGGAGAGTTCTATTGGACACATCGACCACACTTAGAGGGGGGGGTGAATGATTGTGGAGCTCTTTTTTAAACTTCCCTTCACAAAACTCCTTAGTTAGCAATCATGTTTACTCATTACTTATTGCTGTCATTTATAACCAGTTAAATGTGAATATACATCAACAACATATCTCAGCAACATATATCATCAATAAGTCATCACCATAAGGAACACAAAGAACACAAGATGTATGTACAATTTTCTTTTTATTATGGACTACAATCATTGGGTTATCAACAACAATTGAATAGAGTTACAACTCCACAAGAGCAACAACTCTATAATGCAAGACTCAACTTACACAACTCAGCACCAAATAAGAAGAGGGATCAATCCTTAACAGATACCAATCTGTCAACAAGTACGTGACATGTCAGTACTACAGCACGCGTATGTACGCGCCCTACCAATAGTACAACTCACGTATGTACGTGGCCTATCTGTACTACAACCTGCATGTGACTTCTGAACAACTAGGGTTTTCTCTTCATGCAAAAATTATATCCTCTGTAGCCCTTAGTCACATTCACTTATGTCATTTGTTGTCCGATTTGAATTAGAACCAATCACAACACATCCATGCTCTCCCACAACTTACTCATGCTCCTCAATCATACAATATGAATGCTACTTAATCATGTATAAGCAACAAGTATACTATGG
>WSFP011402175.1:0-26239 GCA_009831015.1 Picea engelmannii
TGGGTCCCATAAACCATCTCAAAGTAGAATCCTTTAAGGTTGTAAGAAATAACTTTAAATTTTGAGCATCCTCCACATAATTGTAACTTCGACACATAATTTCAAATTCAAATAGAAAGGAATCTGGATATTCAATAATCATACCTCATAAATTTTGTGAGGATGATAGAGGAATGTTATTCATATTCAAATTTGGTGCCAAGTCAAGGATGGGGAATCCAAAGGTTGAATCTCCTTCTTCTACATTCCTTTCTTCTTCATCTACCATATTTCCAAACAAGATGAACTTAATTAGATTTGGTTTTGTGCCCCAATTTGTGGAGAAGGATGGCTCAACAATTGGATTTTGATGGATAATGAAATTATCCCCAATGTGTGCCTCTGGTATTCCTTCTACAACTATAGATTTAATCTGTGATACAACCATGCTTTGTGATGATTCAGAGGGACTAGTAATGTGTTATGGGATGACAACATAATTTGGTGTTGGTTAAACACTTGGAACTAGCTCATCAATATGGTTTTCTTTGACTCCTTTGTTTAGTATTTTTATGTGTTCTTCCCACACCTTCTCAACAGTAGTTTCATATTGTGGTACAGTCAACTTTGGGGTCGATTTTGGTGAAAAACCTTCTCCCTCCTGAGAAGAACTACATGTATATCTTTCAACCGGATTAGTAGGGGGGTCCTAGTATTACCAAACAAATCACCTAGAATTTTACTTGTTGACTTAAGGAACCTACCTTTGTTATATCTAGATCTAACTATTAGTCAACCACATGACAAAAAAGGTTTTGGAAAGACTCACTAAATTGAATGTGGCAGGCTAGAACCCTTTCAGAAATTATGAAGTAAGGGTGCATTTGAGTCTTACCGTCTTTCCTCCACCAAATATAATAGGTGTTGAGAAATTAAATGGAAACAACTACCTAAAAAAACTATTCTTCTATTGTTTACCTTTAACAGCTCCCGGACAACAGGGCCAAAAATGTCACGTTGTTTATTTTCACTTAATAAACCCTATTACATTTACTTGTCAATCAAGTTCATAAAATTGTGAGTTGTAAACACAATATGTGCAGTTAAAGGAATAATGACTAAGATATCATATCTACTCATAATGCAAAAGAGCCACTATGTAATATGATCAAACATCAAAGTATAAGGAAACTAATTAAGAAATATTAGACAATCTCACTTATGTTCACATGACTGATATTAGATATGGAAAGAGTTCAATGGCTCCACACATTATGTCTAGATTACTAATATATGCATAAATATGATTATGAAATGTTATTGTCTTCAATACCATTCAATGAATGTTTAAACCATATGTGTGCAAAGGAATTGAAATTCTACTAAGAAACAAACCATGTCTAGCAACCAATGACTAGTTCTCTGATCTAAATCTCCTTGAGAAGCTTATTATACAATATTTCACTTAAATTTGTTAAGTGTTGTTTCTATCAAAGATAAGGTTAGATTTGAGAACCAGGGAATTCTACTTATTGTTATCAATCAAACAAATGTGTTTTAAAGACAAATGGAATTATTGTTACTAGATAACAATATGAAATTGTTACTTTAATGGAAGGATAACAATTTGAAGCATGTAAGTAATTGAATAGAAATAAGGAGTGCAATTAACTAGATAAACTTTGAAATAACAAATCACAAATAAATACAATGAAGCTCTTTTGTCTAAGAATGAAATTGCAGATTTAAAACAGAGTAATTGCAGAAGTAAAATGTCAACACAAACTATCTAGCTATGGTACAACAAAGCTACACGATCCAAGTTGTTGGGCCCTCCCAACTGGATAGTGAGCTAATTAAAAGACAATCTTACACATATACAATAATCATGATGATGACGAAACGCATTTTGTCATTAATAAAATGCAAATGGTATTACAACAACAATCTCAACATTTATACAGTTCTTAAACTCTGAAACAATATGACAATCATAATCTCCAAGTTCCTCTCCTTTCACTACAGTATGAATTGATACATATATAGGCACATCTACCATAATTACAACAAAATTGATGTACAGATCGTGCCCCCTGTTTGTCATGGACAGGATGGTGATTTTAGAAATTCTAGAAGGTAGTTGTAACTATTAGATCGCTCCTTTAATAATCACAAAACTTATAACAATCTTCATATTATTTGTATGAAACAGAGTGCATATGAATAGTATCCTCCATATCATGAAGATAGATTTTGTTGTCAAAGAGGGTTTCGTTACCATCCTGCAAGGGAATCATATACACACTTGACCAAAGGATTGTGCCTCGAGAAGCGAGGCTAGGTATGATCCCTTAGACACCACACGATCTTTAATTGGTCCTCTTCAAAACTCAGGTGGCTGATCTATAACAAGAATCTTGGAAGTATGCCAATGAACGCCACCAGGTATCAGAATGCATTGTTGGTACTGGAATGAATTAGCGGTATCGGAAGTGAATTATGGTACCAAAAATGAGCTAAGAAAAACATCATTAGAACATATGTTGTATACATTCAATATAATTCATAAAAAGACATATGAAAACAACAAGAACATTCAATATTTACCTCTTATATCTTGTCAAGGGTGTTTGGCTTTAAGAGCACATGAAAACATGGAAAGCATGTAATAATTTGGTATATAGGTGAGGTAAAGGTGGTCAAAAAGGGTAACTGATAAGTATAAAATGTGTCAAAACCACAATCCAACAACTATAGGTGTTCCGCATGCACCTAATTCATACCACATGCAACCTTTTCCTCAGAATCCCTTGCAACCATCTAAATTGGTGTTAGATGGTTGCAAGGGATTATGAGGAAAAGGTTGCATGTGGTATGAAGTAGGTGCATGTGGTATGAAGTAGGTGAATGTAGAACACCTTGATTGTAAGGGGAATATGGATTATAACACAGTGACCAACTTGACAAGAACTCTCCAAAGTTCTCATTTTTTAGAGGTTACATTCGGTGGTTATTTTACCCATGTTTCAAAAAGTGGTGCTACCAGTCATACCCATTTTTCTCGAGGTTAAAATTACAAAAAATTTCATGTATGATTAGTAATGTTGTAAGAAAAAACCTTAAATTGACCACGAAAACAAAAAGGGTGCTACCAATAACACCCCCTTTTGGGGGGGATTAAAATTACAATGTGTTTTAAATTGTGGCCTTGACAACTGGTACAATTGCAAACAAAAACACTAAAATTGATTTATGAATCAGAAAGTGGTGTTGCTAGTAGCACCCACTTTTTTGGGTCTAAAACATCAAGTTGGTAAGTTTGTTTTATGAGGTGGTGGACCTCCATATAAAGTGCTTGACCCCACATATGGAGTACTTTGTCCACTATAGAAAGTATTGTGACTTCCATCATAGGTACTAGGTCCTCCATAAAAGGTGTTTGTGCCCCCATAGTAAGTTCTTGCCCCCCCATAAGAGGTGCTTGTTTCTCCATAATGGAGAGAAATGTTGGATAAAAAGAGGTGATCAAGTTGATTCGCAGTATAAGATAACATTTGTGACTGTGTTGATCTATGAGACCATCAAAATGTATTGCCTCAACATTGAAGGCGGTTCTATAGAAGAATACCTAGGGCATTAGGAATGGTTGTGTACAAATGCCTTGATTAAGAGTAGGTGAGGTCAAATAGTTGTTCCTTAAGATTGCATTTTCTTCCATTGGGGCAAGTGTGGTTTCCACATATTTATCAATAGAGGGAACAAAAGACTAAAAAAAAAATCCATTAGGATTTTGTCACTCACCTCAATTTTACACAAGTTCTTATTGTGTTGCCACTCTTAGATATGATATATTATGTGAGTGGAACTAGATTGGTGAAAATTAGAGAGGAGTTACATCCCAGTTTCATGTCGAACATGTAATTAAAAAAAATGTCACAAATATGTTAGTTATGGCTTCGAAAGTGGCATAAATGTCGATGGAAAGATAAACATACTATTTAGGTGCAACCCCTATGAGCGTTTGTTGGAAGACCCTAAGCCTAATTGATTCATTTGTAATGTTATTTTTGGAACACCACAAATGAAAATTCATTACGTGATTAGAAAGGTCTTATCCAAGGATAACTTCAAGTTTAGTTATGTTAGAAGGAAACTTGGTAAGCGTAATCGACGAAGTTGGATCATGCCTAATGAGGTCATTTGTGATACATGTTAAATATGAGAGGTTAAGAATAGCATGAATATTAAATCCAAGGCCATATTTCCTCCTTGAGGTGGATTGGAGGGTTGAACTCTTAGTAGATTTCCTCCTATTTCATGGTTAGGAGGTAGAATTAGTAGTGTATTCACTCCAATTGCAGGATTAAAAGGTGGGATGTTGGCCATACTAAAGGTACATGTAGTGTTACTAGATTATTTCTAGAGCATGATGGAATCCCCCTAAATAAAGGAATTTGACTAATGATTCTAAGGGAATTTCTAGGTTGAGGTGGATCCAATGTGACAATTGAAGTCTAATGTGGAGGGTTGAATTGATAGTATATTTCCTCCTATTTCAGGGTTAGGAGGTACAATTGGTGGTGTATTCCCTCTAATTGGAGGATTAAGAGGTGGAATGTTAGCCATACTAAAGGTAAATGTAGTGTTACTAGATTATTTCTAAAGCATGATGGAAGCCCCATAACTAAAGGAAGTTGACTAATGATTCTAAGGGAATTCCTAGGTTGAGGTGGATCCAATGTGGCAATTGGAGTCTAATGTGGAAGACCTTAGACCAATATTTTTCACACTATTCCCTAGAGTTATGTGGGTACAATTTTGATTAGTCCTTGATTGTTTAAATGTCTAAGTAACCACGGTAAACCCTAATATTAGGTACTTCAACTATGTGAAACAAAGTGTAATTTTTTGGGATCATATTCAAAATATATGTATCCACAATAATGCCAAGGTTCCCAAAGTGTTGGTTATATCAATCAAATATGTTTCAAAAATCGTCTCTCACAAGTGTAAATAATACATTCTCTAAAAATATGTCTCCAATGGTAACAATACACTCTAAGATCAATGTTTCAAATGATGAACAACAAGGTTTCTAAAAATTTTCAAATTGTGATCAATGTGATTCTATAAAAAAATGTTTATAAGAATGATCAAAGATAGATCCAAATGTATTTTTCAATGGTAAACAAAGAACACTCATAAGACATTCTATCAAGATCAAGCAAACCAGAGAATAAAATGGGCCTTCCCAATGTGCATCCACCACTGGTAATGAAATCTAATGGGGATGCAGCACAAGTGAAGGTGAAAGAGTGTTTACAAATTCTCCTCAATATATAGCCACCAAAGGTGATGGGATTCAAGGGACACTATCAAAGTTAGTAATATGCCTACTAAGGATTCATATTTGACACCAACCCAACAACAAGATTCCCTAGGTAAAAAACTAAAATAAATACCACTAAATTTCATCTTCCCAGTGGTATGCTCAAGGGAGACAGAGTTAAATATACCTACGTAAGACATGCCTTGACATTGATTGCTCTAAATAATAAGGATAGAATTGTCACAAGAATGATATGTCCAACTCAAAGAGTGTCCAGTAAGTTTATCAACATTAGGTGAACATTTATAGGGTCTATTGCACAAAGAAAAAAGGTCATATTCACTCCAAATAGTTTCCCTCTACGTGTACACCCTCGTGTATAGGAAGAGATGGGTGTCTTCCCAATTCTGCAAATGTTACTAAGGACTTTCCATTCAAATAATCAACTTCTAGTTTCAAGTATTGGATGATCTTAGAGTGTTAACTCACAACTCCTACAACCAAGGCCCTAGCCTAATCTAAATATTGGTGTTGTTTAACATAATCAATAGCCCTATCTTAGATGCACCCTATTGCATATTTATGTTATTGTAGGGATCATAATTTAATGAGTTTTGAGAAATATTTGATTAAAAATTTATATTAAGTAGTTGATTTTAAAGTGATGTCTTTAACAAAATTCCATAGCCATGTGTTCACTACACCTTCCCACAAATTAACATTCATGTACGTGTCATAAGTTAGTGAATTTAGAGAAGCTCTTGCTTAAAAGGTGAATCTAGTTTTATTTAGAGTATGGGGTTGAATTTAAGGGTTTGTTGATGAGCATAGCAATGTTCGTGTGCAAAAGGTGATATGTGATTGCTACAAAGGAAATGTTGGAAAAGAAATTATTGAAATGAATAGTGCATCAAAATGAAATGGTGTTTATTCTCTTTTTCCTTTCTAGTGTTTTTTAACCATATCCAAAACTTAAGGTGACAACAACTAACAACAAGCATCACTCAATTTGGAACAAGGAGGAACAAAGATAAGGCTAAAGGATGGCAATGTAAAATCCTACAAGAAAGTGAACCCCCAAAATTAAGAACAACATCTAAAACAAGATAACAAGATCCCACTTGCATTAAAAAGAGGCACAAAAATGTGCCACAATGTAGATGTATTCTCAAAAAACAACATGCATTCCCAAAGAAGGACCACATGGTTTTACTTAAGGGAAAGTGTGCATCTACATGTTTAACATGCCAACAAGCACATAGTAGCATATAAAAGACCCAAACAAAAGCACGATATTCCACCAAGGAAAATTTCCAATTTTTTCAAAAATAATGACTCACATTAATGCATTTGGTCTAGCCTAAATCCTAATAGATGTTTCAATATACTAGGGGTCAACAAGAACCGAATATATGGTCCTAAATCCAATAGAGGGAGATTTTCATGTACTATTCCCCTATATGGTCATAATTTTGTTGATTGGGTGTTTATGTGATGTGGGACTAAACATGCCTTCGATGGTAGGTTAGTTCACTAAGGTAGACATAAAAAAAAAGAGAATACTCTACTCTACTTTTTCTATCCATCAAGCAATGAAGTAAGCCAAGTTGACTAAGTTTCAAGAAAAAATGTGAAGCATACCTATAAGGCACTCCCTGATAAATATTTAGTCTCGAAATTGAGTAGGAGAATCAGGGGGAGGATATATTTATCAATTCAACCTTGCAATAGTCCTACACACAATGCAACAACTGCAAGCATTCCACCATTTCCTACATATGGTGAATCCAATAGTTAGTTTACCTAAAAATACATTGAGAAAGCATTCATAAAGCAACTTTTTTTTTGGGAGGGGGGGGTTAAGAAGAAGAAATCTTTGTATTCATTGAGTTGAGAAAAGTATTACATAAGCATAACCATGTTACCTCAGGGTGCTTGAGATGGCCTCAAATATTTTCTCTTTGAGGGTCATTCCTCAATTAGGTTTGTCTTCAATTGTACAAAATTTGACAACATAACCTATTGTACCATGAGAATATGAAGACATATATGCAACAACATAACAATATAATAGTGTGAGAGTAGGATGGGTGCAAGTAGGCACTTCAATCCAAAAGGTTCTCAAGCATCACAACTCTATCAATCTCAAGGTTTGTGAAAATGGAAGAGGATATCTCTATTTATAAGTGAATTTGGAGTCTAAATGAAAACCTTTTTTATATGAAAGTAATAACTCCATGGAGGCTAAGGGCACACAGATTTAGCTAGTTAGCTCAACAAAAACTAATGCCACCCATATAAGAATTGGCATGCATTGATTGAACATAGATGAGCTTTGAAATTTCTCTTTTACACATGTTTAAGGGGCCATGACCATTTCAAAGGCTTAAGCGTGTGGTAGCGCTTATAGGGGAGCATAAACATGTGGGCCTCAAGGTTCAAACTAAGTTAAGGGAACATTTTGAATTTGGATTAATTTTAGAAAATGGGCCTTTTATATGATGTGTTTGAGTTGCATGATTGAGATTTTTGAGGAATAAAATTGCAATTTGGGATGATGTGAAGAGTATTAGGTCAATAACATTGAGTGTCCCAAGATAATGAAAATGGTGTGTTAACATGACTAAGTAGTGACCCTCTAACTCTCCATTTTTTGGAAGTAAACAAGAGACTTATTCTTCACATGTTTTAGGGGCCATGCCCTTTTCAAAGGATTACGTGTGTGGTAGCACTTATAAGGGATCATAAACACATGGACCTCAAGGGTTAAACTAAGTTAAGAGAATATTTTTACTTTGGATTAATTTTAGAAATTGGGCCTTTCCTCGATGTGTTGGAGCTGCATGATTGAGATTATTGATGATTGAAGATGAAATTCAAGATGATGTGAAGAGTATTTGGTAAATAGAACTAAGTGTCACAAGATAACGAAAATCGTGTGTTAATATAACTAAGCAACAACCCTCTAACTCTCCAATTTTTTGAAGTAAATAAAAGACTTGTCTTCTTCACATGTTTTAGAGGGTATTCCATTTTCAAAGGATTAAGAATGTGGTAGCACTTATAGGGAAACATAAACGCATGGGCTTCAAGGGTCATACTAAGTTAAGGGCACATTTTGACTTTGGATTAATTTTAGAAAATGAGTATTTCCTCCAATGTGTAACACCCCAATTTTGATACCCAATGTAGCATTGTATAATTGTAAGTATTATACCCAATGTATAATGTAGCATTGATACCCAATGGTTGCAGGCCAAGCGATGTAACATATAAACATTGTACATTGAAAATAATAAAATGTAATACACTATTAGTTGTAGATGGGTAAGGACCAAAGTAATGGGGGGCTATGATTCCACAAGAGAGGGGGGATTAATGGATATTTTGAGGGGTCTCTGTATGCCTTGAATCTCAAGCCATATTCATTAATTTTTTTGTCATTTTTGGCCCTTGGTTATGGAAGGAAGCGAAGATTAAGGAAGAAGTGTGAAGTACGAATTGCATGGAAGGAACATGGATTGAGGATGGGTCGAAGTGGTCAAATAAGAAGACAAGAAGGAGTGAAGTCATGGAAAGCAAGTCGTTGAACGAGAAGATCGAGGAAGACAGATCAGCAAAGAAGATGGATCGTGGACAACTCAGCAAGAGTAAAAAGACGTTAATGAGTGCTTTGGATCACCTCATGGAAAAGAAGGAAAAGACAGGTTGGCGAAGCCCAGAAAATACGGGTCAAGTTGACCTAGAGTTTTAGACACCTAGGATTTCAGCATCTAGAGTTTTGACACCTAGTTTTTGGCCCAAGGTTGTCCAAGAGTCATTGTAATGTATAAATAAAGATCTAGAGGAGTGAGGAGAGGTTGGTTCTAAGTTTTCGTTGGGTCGAGATAGGTTGTTGATGTTGAGAGATTATTGTTGTGCGAGAAAGAAGTATTGTGTGTGAGAGCATTCTTGTATTGTAATATCTTCAGTTGGGTACAAAGATCAACCCTGCAGCTAGGTGCGCAGGGAGGGGAGATAGAGAAGGGAGAAAGAGAGAGAGATCTACAAGCTAAGTGCACAGATAGAACTATATGTTTTCATATAATATATCAAGAAACGTAGTTCTGTGGACGTAGCCCTAGGGAGAGGGTGAACCACATATATCTTGGTGTTCTTTGTGGTTGATGTTGTGATTCTTTACTTTTTGTTATAATGTTATTGCATTATTGTGTTAGATCAAAGATATCTCTTGCGTAGTAGGATTAAGAGAGATAAGGAATATTTAGTTTGTTGTGTGTTCTTGTTCTGGATCCACTTTGTCGCATTTCCTCTGGTTGTAGACACATGTGTCTTTCAACCCCCTATTGCTACTTCGGGTGAGACTTCAGCCCCTTTGCAGGTGTTTTCGAAAGGGATGATAGTTAGGGTTTTGTTGGTGCGTTGTTGAAGCATTGAACCTTGGGTATACCCCTATGCCAACAAATGGTTATGTTGTCGGGACTAGGATCTTCTTGAGGGAATGTTAAGGTGGTTTCCATCGAAAACAGAGATTCAAAACTGGATAGAAGAACAAGAGAAGGACTTTGTTGAAGCTCAAAACAAGAACCCTAGCCTTAGTACAGAGGATTGGTTGGGAAGGTATATCTTTACTGATATACATGAGATTTTCTTTGGAGGAATTCATAAGGAGCTATATGAGTGGTTAGCCAAATTAGCAGATACCCAATTTGAAATCAGATCTAGACCACCTGTGGTTTGGACGTCGGCGTTGATCAATAAGGTCAAGAGAGTTGATAACGTTGTGTCAAGAGTAGTAGATCATTGGTTTGATAGTACTATTGGAGAGTACATTACTGAGTTTTCCATTGACAGAGTAGAGTCATATAGCCAAGCAGAGAGTTATTTCTTTAAGGGACCTAGAGGAAAAATTTTACACTTTTTGAAGTTGAAGATCAAGATGTTATTGCATGAGAATAACATCTTGAAGATACAGCAATCAGTTAGATCAAAAAGCTAATGTTCAAGAACTCAGACAGCGACAGCGACATAGAGGTTGGACATACACGCAGTGGGAGAACCTTCAGAGAGGTTCCCCTGGTAAAACTGTTTGAGCAGATCCACGAACCACTGGCACAGGATGAAGGGTTCTATAGTGGAGAAGAAGAAGAGTTGTTGAACGAGGAATATTCATAGTTCGCTAGGGAAGAGGAGAGTAAGACTGAAGAACCTCGCCGAGAAGAATCAGTAACTTCAATAACTGCATCGACTGTCGAAGTAAGTACTATTACTTCTCTTTCTTTTTTAGTAGCGTTGAGTAATCAGAGTAGTCAGATTTATCAAAGCACTCAGAGCACTGTTACTAGCAGCTTAGTACATACTCAGTCAAGAAACCTAGGAAGCTCTATGGCATATGAGATGAGGTTACCTATCTTTAGAGGAGATGGATCTGAAGATCCTAATCAGCGTTGGTTCTTATGTGAAGTTGTATGGAGTATTAAGAATGTCAGTGATGAAGATGTTAAGAGAGATCGGTTTAGTACTACCTTGAGAGACTGCACATTGAGCTAGTGCATGAAGTTTGTTAAAGGGATTGTACAGCCTAAATCGTTGAACGATATCAAGACTGCGTTGAGTGTAGAATTCAAGAAACCCAAGTTAGAGTCGCGGTGCATTACAGAGATAAAAGAAATCAAACAGAGAGTATAGAAATTTCACCAAGGGATATGCACAGATAACAGCACTCACGGAAAAGATTTTAAAGAAAGATTATATGTTTCAATGGTCAGAGGAATGTCAGTAGAGCTTCGACACACTGAAACAGAAAATGGTTACTGCACCTATTCTGGTTTTCCCAAATTGGAGTAAGGAATTCCATGTGCATGTCAATACGTCATCTATTGCATTAGGAGCAGTGTTATCACAACCAAGAGTAGGAGATTGACCATTTGTTAGCCTTTTCTAGCAGGAATATCTCTACAGCTAAGATAAATTACACTACCACTAAGAGAGAAAGTTTAGCCATGGTGTACGTGCTGCAAAAGTTTCGACACTACTTGTTGCGAGGACATTTTAAGATGTTCACTGATCACTCTGGGTTGAAATACCTAGTCAACAAGTGGCTAGTATTGGGGGGAAGAATATGCAGGTGTCTATTGTTATTCTAGGAATATGATTTTGAGATTGTGGTCAAGCCAGGGAGAATAAACAAGGGATCTAGCCACTTGTCTAGGTTAGAACATGGAGAGGAACCTACCCTTTTGGAGGATAGACTACCAGATGCACAGTTGCTGGCCATCAGAAAGGTTGATGATCACTTCACCGAGATAGTCCAGTTCCTATAAACATGAATGAAACCTCACGAATATACAGTCATTCAGAAGAAACAGTTGGTAGTTCGTGGTGCAGATTTTTCACTTATAGTTGGATAGCTATATAATATGGGACCTGATGAGGTCTTGAGGAGATGCATTATGGAGGCATAAAAACCATTAATTCTAGAAGAAGCACATGAAGGCATCGCAGGATGACATTATGTAGGGAAAGCAATAGCACAGAAAGTTCTTAGAGTTGGACTCTGATGGCCCACTTTACACAAAGATGCTAAGGAATACTATAGAGCCTGCGATGTATGCCAAAGATTTGGGAAACCTTCCAGAAGCAACGAGATGCCTCCTGCACCTCAACTAACTTTACAGGAATTTGAGAAATGGGCCATTAATTTTGTGGGACCTATTAACCCACCAGGAAAGTGCACAAAGTGAGATACATTATCACTGCGACAGAATATTTCACCAGATGGGTAGAAGCAAGAGCAGTTAAGGATTGTAGTGCAACTACAGTTGCGTGGTTCATATTTGATGATATCATCACATGATTTGGATGCCTGAAGATACTTATGAGTGATCAAGGTACACATTTTATTAATAATACTATTGAAGCCTTGACTCAGGAATTTCAAGTTCACCATCAGAAGAGCACACCCTATCACCCACAAGCGAATGGTATAGTAGAATCTTTCAATAAGATCTTGGAGAGTACCAGTAGTGTTATGGGCTTATCAAACCACTTGCAAGAAGCTCACAATGCAGACTCCTTTTAAGTTAGTTTATGGCCTGGAAGCAGTAGTACCTATGGAATCTTTTGTTCCTAGTTTCAGAATTGCAATATTTACGGATATGGATGACATAGGCATTGTACAAGACAGGCTTGAGCAATTGGTGGAACTATAGGAAGACAGATTCATTGAAAGATTTCATCAACAGGTACAGAAGGAATGAGTAAATGCCTACCATGACAGGCATATCAAGAGGAAATCATTTAAGCAGGGAGATTCGGTATTGGTGTATGACAGCAAGTTCATGAAGCATCTAGGGAAGGTTGGGACACATTGGCTTGGGCCATTTGAGGTCGCCTATGTTACAGAAGGAGGAGCTACGCAGTTGAATACCCTGAACGGAGAATGGAAGGAAGGTTTAGTAAATGGGAGTCGATTGAAATTGTATTATGACAACCAGTTGCCTTGCTTCTCTCAGTAAAATCAAAGGAAGAAGGGTCCAAGTGCCAGGTGGAGTTGAAACTGGGTACCAGACACAGAAAAGACATTTTGAACATGATAGGGATGGATAGAGAAGAAATCACAGGCTGCTCTGCGCAGTCTAAAGTTGAAGTAAAATAGAGGGTCCAGTTTTGCAGTGACTTGAGATGAGTCACATGTGAGTGTTGGGGGCCTGTTGTCCCTTGGTTATGGAAGGAATCGAATATTAAGGAAGAAGTGTGAAGTACGAACTACGCGAAAGGAACATGGTCTTAGGATGGGTCGAAGTGGTCAAAGAAGCAGAAAATAAGGAGCAAAGTAAGGGAAAGTGAGTCATTGAACGAGAAGATCAAGGAAGACAGATCAGCAAAGAAGATGGATCGTGGACAACTCAGCAAGAGGAAAAAGACATTAACGAGTGCTTTGGATCACCTTGTGGAAAAGATGGAAAATGCAGGTTGGCAAAGCCCTAAAAATATGGGTCAAGTTAACCTAGGGTTTTAGACACCTAGGGTTTTTAGCATCTAGGGTTTCGACACCTAGGTTTTGGCCCAAGGTTGTCCAAGAATCATTGTAATGTATAAATAAAGATCTAGAGGAGTGAAGAGAGGTTGGTTCCAAGTTGTTGTTGGGTCAAGATAGGTTGTTGATGTTGAGATATTATTGTTGCGCGAGAAAGAAGTACTATGTGTGAGCATTCTTGTATTGTAAGATCTTCAGTTGGGTGCAAAGATCAACCCTACAGCTGGGTATGCAAGGAGGGGAGATAGAGAAGGGAGAAAGAGAGAGATATCTGCAAGCTAAGTGCGCAGACAGAAATGTGTGTTTTCATATAATATATCAAGAAATGCAATTATGTGGACATAGCCCTAGTGAGAGGGTGAACCACATATATCTTGGTGTTCTCTTTGGTTGATGTTGTGATTCTTTACTTTCTGTTATACTGTTATTTCATTATTGTGTTAGATCGGAGATATCTCTTGCGTAGTAGGCTTAAGAGAGATAAGGAATATCTAGTTTTTTGTGTGTTCTTGTTTTGGATCCACTTTGCATTTCCTCCGGTTGTAGACACTTGTGTCCTACAACCCCCTATCGCTACTTCGGGTGAGACTTCATCTCCTTCATAGGTGTTGCCAAAAGGGCCGGTAGTTATGATTTTGTTGATACGTTGTTGAAGCATTGAACTCTAGGTCTACCCCTATTCCAACAAATGGTTCTGTTTCCAGGACTGGGATATTATTGAGGGAATGTCAAGGTGGTTTCCATCGAAAACAGAGATTCAGAAGTGTATAAAAAAACAAGAGAAGGACTTCGTTGAAGCTCAAAATAAGAACCCTATCTTTAGTACAGAGGATTGGTTGGGAAGGTATATCTTTACTGATATATACGCGATTTTCTTTGGAGGAATTCATAGGGAGCTATATGAGTGGTTAGCCAGATTAGCAGATACCCAGTTTGAAATCATATCTAGACCACATGTGGTTTGGACATCGGCGTTGATCAAGAAGGTAAAGAGAGTTGATAACGTTGTGTCAAGAGAAGTAGATCACTAGTTTGATAGCACTATTGGAGGGTAAATTACTGAGTTTTCCATTGACAAAGTAGATTCATATATCCAAGCAAAGAGGTATTTCTTTAAGGGACCTAGAGGAAAATTTTTACACTTTTTTAAGTTGAAGATCAATATGTTATTGCATGATAACAACATCTTGAAGATACAGTAATCGGTCAGATCGAAAATTTAATGTTCAAGAACTCAGACAGCGACAACGAAATAGAGGTTGGACATACGCGCAATGGGAGAACCTTCATAGAGGTTCCCCTTGTAAACCTATTTGAGCAGAGCCATGAACCACTGGCATAGGACAAAGGGTTCTACAGTGGAGAAGAAGAAGAGTTGTTGAACGAGGAATATTCAGAGTCCTCTAGGGCAGAGGAGAGGAAGACTAAAGAACCTCGCCGAGAAGAATCAGTAACTTCAGGAACTGCGCTGACTATCGAAGTAAGTACTATTACTCCTCCTGTTGTTTTAGTAGTATTGAGTAATCAGAGTAGTCAGATTTATTAGAGCACTCAGAGCATTGTTACCAACAGTTCAGTACATACTCAGTCAAGAAACCTAGGAAGCTATATGGAAGATGAGATGAGGCTACCTATCTTTAGAGGAGATGGATCTGAATATCCTAATCAGCAATGGTTCTTATGTGAATCTGTATGGAGTAATAAGAATGTCAGTGACGAATCTATTAAGAGAGCTTAGTTTAGTACTACCTCTAGAGACTACGCACTGAGTTGGTACATGAAGTTTGTTAAAGGGATTGTACAACCTAAACCGTTGAATGATATCAAGCCTACGTTGAGTGCAGAATTCAAGAAACCCAAGTCAGATTCGCAGTGCATTACAGAGCTAAAAGAAATCAAACAGAGAGTCGCTAAACCTGTGTTGGAATTTGACCATAGGTTTAAGACCTTGACAGGTCGTTTGTGTTTTCACATCCCAGATGAGAAGAATAAGGAATGGTTCATTGCTTCCCTCTTACCACACATCATAGTTCGTCTGATGTAGAAGAAGGTCGCTTCGCAGGCTGAGGCACTGGAAATCACCATGAAACTAGAATCAACCCCTATGGGGGAATCCAGCTTAGGTATGAGTCAAATTTTGAGTCAGCTAACTAGTTTATCTCTGCAGGTTGAAGATATGAAGAAGGAAAAGGGAAAAGATAAAAGAGAATGCATATGGTGTATTAGATGTAAATCAGAGGGCCCTAACAAGGAGCATTGTCCCCTATTTAATGAATACTTGGCCTCTGGAGCTCCGAGCCCTTTGAAGCAGGTTACTCCACCCTTGTGTGAGGTATGTAGAAATAGACATCACCCTGGTGAATGTTATTACATGAAAAAATATGGCCAGACACCTACCAATATTTATTGCACATTCTTTAAATCTGTGGGGCAGGATGAGAAGGATTGTAGGGCTTATGACATATTGCATGAAAGGTCAAGAGATACATATAGGATTCAAGGAGAGATGCAATAGGAGAGAAATGCTACACAATTTAACTCTCCAGAAAGAGGAAACTTCAACCCTCATGGTGGATTTAGAGGAAGAGGATGAGGAGGAGGCATGGGTCGAGGTCGAGGTTAGATCATTTGTTATCACTGCACCCAGCCAGGTCACTTGGTAAGGGATTGTCAGAACCCTTTCACCACTTGCATCTACTGCAACTCATTTGAACATGTCATTAAAGATTTCCCAGCATTGTTGGTGAAACTTCAGGAAAGACGGGGTGGAAACCAACAAGTGCAATTAATATCAGTTGAAACTCACGGAGAGGATCCCAGATTCATTGTTATTACTAGAGGAGGCATTGTTACAGGAGAAGACATGGTGACTCCAGAATAGACCACAGAAGAATCAAGGGTCAAAAGAGCTGCAGAGAAGACACTGTTGTTTGATCCAAGGAAGGAGAAATAGACATTTGAAGAGGCAAGAAGAGAATTTGGAAAAGAACAAGACTCTTCATCAAAGGCACAACCGGAAGTGAGAGAATGTGGAATGCCTCTAGCATTCGATCAATATGCATCACCTGGAGAAGGGAAAGAGGTAACCAAGCTTGTCGGATTCTTGTATACATTTATTGATTTAATTAAGGATGAAAGAGACATACAAGAACTACGAAACTTGATCAGACAATATGAGATAGGAATAATATACACTATGCTTATTAGGGCTTTGAACCAAGCATCCACGAAGGGGAGAACAAACAAGGAACTACACCTTAATATTCAGATTGGAGACTATGACATAGATTATGTGGTCCTCGACTTGATATCAAAAGTCAATGTTATGACGAAGTGGAACTGGGCACTGATGGGAAAACCTAAGTTGATTTACTCCCCTATCATGATCAAGATGTCTAATCAATAGACAGTAAGCCCCTTTGGAAGAATGGAGAATATCCCTGTGGACATTGACAGAGTAAGGACGTTTGTTGACTTCGAAGTGATTGAGATAGTTGATGATAGTTTCCCTTATCCTGCGTTGTTGGGCATTCATTAGGCCTTTAACAATTCAAATGTTGTTGACCTAAAGAAAAGAAGAATGTCATTTGAAGGTGATGTCCTTAGGGTCATTTCACCTATTGATCCTGATGAAGGTCACAGATACACAGAACCCATCAGAGAAGAAGATTGTGCTTATGAAATAGAGAATATATATAAATTGACAGCAAGACAACGGGATTACATTAATCCTATAGCAGATGGGAATTTAAGCTGGCGAAGTGAAAATGCATGTTCATCATATTCGGAAGAAGCATTGGAGAACTAGCAGAACAAAATGTATGAAGTATCTGTGTGGAGGTGTGCCAGATTGACAAAGGAAGTTCATGGATTGGCACAGAAGTAAGTAATCTGCCCACATTTGATCGTTTAAATCATTTAGAAACTTTCCTATTAGAATTTGAAGAAATTGTACCAGTACAACAGAGGTTGTTGGCACTGGATGAATCCTTGAAATCAACACCAACAAGATGGTGGGGAACACATAAGAAGAACATCACGAAGTGGGTGCAATGTTGCACTTTGATGACAGTGCATTTTTCAAACCAAGTCGAAGGGTGCAAAGTTCGATACATAGGTCAAATTTGTATGAAGGACCATGTGTGAAGTTGTGAGGAGGCCTAGAGCAGCATTCCTCAAGAACAGTGGGTGCATAAGTTCATCAACACTTTGGATACAACGCCTATCAATTGGTATCTTCAAGCAGAACTGTGCCTCACCACTTCAGATTGGTAGGGTATGACTCAGAAATTTGTAGCTACATTTTTATTTGAGAGTCAGTACCCCACAGTAGATCAATCTTTACAAGTTGTAAGATAGAAAGTCTTTGAGGAGGCACCTAACCTCCCTTTGGAGCAAGAAGAAGATGAATGGACTGCACCTCTTCAGAAATTGCAAGGTTGTTACAATATCAATGCTGATGAAGATGATGATCCTAGGAATGTGAACATTGCAAAAAACGAAGGATATGACCAAGAGTCGAACTACCTTTCATTGGACAGCTAATCAAAATCAAGAAAGTTAACAATGGAAAAGAGAAAGCACCTAAGCTGGCCAACTTTGGAGATTATTGGGATGATGCCACTATTGATTAGATCACAGAATTACTACATGAATATCAGGACTTGTTTCCAACTAAGTTCACAGACATGAAGGGCATTAAAGGGCCTATAGGAGAAATGAAGATCCCCTTGAAGCCAAATGGAAGGCCAGTCAAGAAGAGACCCTACAGACTGAATCCTAAATATAAGCATAAAGTCAAGATTGAATTAGACAGAATGTTGGAAGCAGGAATCATAGAACCTGTTGAAGAATCAGAATGGATTATCCCTATGGTGGTCCAGGATAAGAAGATAGCAGAGATCAAAATCTGTGTAGATTTAAAGAAGTTGAATGATGCATGCTTGCATGATCCATTCCCTACTTTGTTTACTAATGAAGTGTTAGATAATGTAGGAGGACAGGAAGTTTACTCCTTCACAGATGGATTTTCAGGTTATCACCAGATCAGGATTGCCAAGGAATATCTACATAAGACCACATTTGAAATAGAATGGGGTTCTTTCTAGTACATGGTGATGCCTTTCGGATTGAAGAATGCACTACCCTTCATTTTTAGGTTGGTGGTTGAAGCATTCAAGAAACTTCTACATAAATTTTTGGAAGCATATTTCGATGATTGGACCTTTTTTAGCTTATTGAAAAATCATATTGAATGTTTAAGACTAATGTTGGATAAGTGCCGGTAATGTCATATTTCCTTAAACTTGAAGAAGTGTATCTTCTTTTCACCCTTTGGAGTGTTGCTAGGCCATATTGTGTGTAAGCAGGGGTTGTTGGTAGATCCTGCCAAGATTGCCATCATTGTTGATCTACCTCCTCCTACTTCGGTTAGACAATTGCGCATTGCACTGGGACATATTGGATACTACAGAAAGTTCATCAAGGGATATTCACAGATAAAAAGACCCAAGGAAAATATTTTAAAGAAAGATTGTCAGTTTCAATGGTCAGAGGAATGTCAGCAGATCTTTGGCAAGCTGAAACAGAAAATGATTGTTGCGCCTATTCTGGTTTTCCCAGATTGGAGTAAGGAATTCCATGTGCATGTTGATACGTCATCTATTGCATTAGGAGCAGTGTTAGCACAACCAGGAGCAGGAGATATTGACCATCTATTATCCTTTGCTAGCATGAAGCTCTCTACAGCTGAGATAAATTACACTACCACTGAGAGAGAAGGTTTATCCATGGTGTACGTGCTGCAGAAGTTTCGACACTACTTGTTGGGAGGACATTTTAAGATGTTCATTGATCACTCTGCGTTGAAATACCTAGTCAACAAGCCAGTATTGAGGGGAAGAATATGCAGGTGGCTACTATTATTCCAGGAATATGATTTTGAGATTGTGGTCAAGCCAGGGAGAATGAACAAGGGACCTAAACACTTGTCTAGGTTAGAACATGGAGAGGAACCTGGTATCTCCTCAAATAACATAGTCAAAATTGTTAATTTTAGGTGATAGTAGGTCATTGAAAAATACATTTCCAAATTTATTAAGGCTCATTTTTTAGAGCTTTATGTTTGTAATAAAGTTTGAAAAACTTTGGATTTGATCTTTATTTCAAAAAAGTCAAAACTCAGGTTTCAGTGACTAAGCACCTTTTCAAAAGGGCTTCTAAGCCACCATAAGCCCTAGCTTTTGGCGGCTTAAACGTGAAATTTGGGACTATTTTAGCCACTGAAATCGCAGAAGCTTGGAAAAGGTCAACAAGTCTCATCACGTGCCCGAATCAATAGAAGTAAGGTGATATGATTGAAATTAGTCACCGAAACGACAGGAGGAAGATTGATTGAGGTAAATCAAGCACGAGATTGCAGGGACCTAATTAATGAGTTTCAGTGGCAAGTGATTACAGGTGCCTGAGATTGCAGGTGCCAAGAATATGTGCGCAGGTGTCCTGTGGTCACAGGTGGATGTAGGAAATCTCCATAGGAGGAACACATCACATAGAGAAGAAGATTTTGACATTCTTTTGTTTGCAGAGATTGGAATGTCTCACGCCAAGCTATCGTGTGATTCATACTCACAAGGTTGCAAAGGCCCCAAAGGATCAGTATTGAATATCATCAAGATGAGAGAAAATGCATTATTGCAATTTTGAAAGCCAGATTTAAAACAGAGCTTTCAGTGGCTTACAAGCTCAGATTTTGGCTCTCCTAGCCACCGAAAGTACAGAACAGGGAAGAAAGCCACCATTTTTGCACAGATTCGAGATTTTCTGATCCAGATGCCTCGAGGATGGTTTATAATGACAGATAATATTTAAAATCATCATTATTAAGGTTTTGTTCCATATTTAAAGGTGCCAACAAGGAGGAGAAGATTGAGTTTGCTACCTAATTTTGGCAAAAAAATTGTCTTTTGACACAAGGTGACAAATTCGAATTAGCTATCAGCTTAATGAAGATCTCTTGCAATTGTCGAAGATCATGAGGACATGAAGACCATTAAGATTAGGTGTTGACCTATTAAATAGGATCTCTTCCTATTTTTATGAAACTGTTTTTGACTTTCTATTTCAAGCAAATTTGATCTAGTTTTCCAGGATCTGGAAACTTCTTGAAAGGCTATAAAGCCAAGAACATTTGATGAATGAGGGGTTGGAGTCTAGAGAGACTGAGGCTACACCATATTCTAATAGATTTTTCATATGATATAATACAGATCACAATTTCCTCTCATATATTGATGTTAAATTTCCATTTACTTATTTTTTTGTACTTTGATGGTTGTTATTGATTCAAGTTTGTCTTAACTGCTAATGACTGTTATCTCATTAGTTATTTCATAAGCTTGATTAAATAATCAATCAGTACTATCTTTATTCAACACATCACCCATCTGATCTGGTTGATAAATTTAGAATTCTTCACCGACCAGTTAAGCTATTTACCTGATCATTGATTCTTGAGAGCATTGTCTCATCTATTGTATACAATTGACTGTCTTGATACAAACCCAGTAGGACAGTATTTCCCATTTGATCCAAACACATAAATACAAAAACAATCACACTTTAAGTTACGAGGATTCTTCAAGATACAACCTAAGAAGGACACTTGGAGAGATAACAAATTGGTTTCGTTGTCGGTGAGAGGAGTTTGAAGCTCAGAGTCCTCGGGAAATGACATAGATCCGGCTTTGATGATAGAAAAAGCCTGGACATTTCATTGGTTGTAATCTTCTATATAGTGACTCCATTGAATAACTTTGGTTGCGAGGAGGGCTCATACCAGAGCAAATTAAGAGAGACCACCAGCAACACTTGTTGCAGACCAAGAAAAGATCATCATAAGAGGAAGAGCTCTACAAAGGCAAACTTCCATAGCAGCAAGGACATCTAGATCAGATATCTCAAGAGGTATTTCTTCTTTATCTATACCTAGAACACCTTCCATTAAGTCTATTTCTTTTGAAGCTTCTTGTTCTCAAAAAACTATAGTTGAATCAAAGAATCCAAAGGGTGAGGAGCCTTCATTAGATTTTGTTGTTATAAATCCTTTTCTTGAGAATTTTTCTGTACATAGTTTAGGGAAACAAGTTGAAAATATACCCCTGAAGAGGACTGCTCCTCTTCTCTAAATTCTTTGCAAACAGCACCAAAAAAACTCTACTCCTATACTCATATCAGTTTGCCTATAGTAGAGTCTGTTCTCCAAGACTTGTTTGTAAAAGGGGAAGAAAATCTAGCCCTGCTGATAGGGTAGATTTACAAAGCCTTCTATTTCCCTAATCCATCTGAGTTTAATAAGACTCCACTGGGAAGGATCCAGTTGACAGAAGATGAAGGAGTTGAATTTCAAATCCAAGTATCAGTTCATTAGTTTGTTTCATGAACTGTTGTTTTTCTTTATCAGCTCTTTCATGCTTTTCCCTTCGCGTGTAAAGATAATCATTTTCTATTTTGTATATTCAGAAAATCATCATCCTTCTTGTATATATCCGTCCTTAGAAGAAGAAGATATGCATACTGTTTATATTATAGATGTTGATTCAATATCTATACCTCAGCCTGTTCATAAAAAATATCATTGTATTCAAATCTCCCTTGAATTTGATCATCCATGTAACCATACAGAGGTCAGAACTGATTCAAACCCTGTCCATAGCTCAGCACCTTGTGTCATTACTATTGAACCTTGTCATCAATATGTTAGCTATCATAATCAGCCTACTTCTTTTTAAATTAAGATCGGGATGAAGATGTTCAAACCTTTAAGGCTTCCCTCTCTCCTTAATCCTTACCCTCTTGACTATTATGTATATCTTCCCCATTTTTCTGGAGAGAATCAAGTTTCAGCTTAGAAGCACTTGGAATCCTTTGAGGATTTTGTTGAGCGATTTTAGATTGTTCATGAAGATGTGATGATGAGATTTTTCTCCAAGTATTTGATCAGAGATGTTGTTACATGGTTTAAGGGTCTAAGAGTCGATTCTATTGGGTCTTGGATCGAGTTCTCTAATGTTTTCTTGAAGTATTGGGGTGAGTGAAAATCACTAGATTCATACCTTGCTGATTTTTATTCTTTGAAGAGAGAGCAGGGTGAAGCTTTGCCTATCTTCAATCAAATATTTTGCAGCATCTTTCATGACCTACCTTTGGAGATCCGGCCTTCGGAGACAGCTTCCATGATATATTGTGTTATGGGTCTTCATTCAGAACTTGCCCTTCTTCTGCTAGAATGAAAGACTTTATCCTTAAGGAGCTTGTTTGAAGATGCTCGAGAGGTAGAGGAGAACATCCATGCTTCCAGGAAGATCAGAGAGTGGGTTTACTCTGAAAATCTGCAAGCACATAAGAAAGCAGAATGTCAGCAGACATGAGGTCAGTATGTTTCAGAATTCGAGCAGGAAGGTAATGAATGTGAACCAGTTTTGGAACAGCAGCCTGAAAGTGAGTATATTTCAGATTCATAATCAGATTCTTTAGTATATGCAGAGTATTCTAGAGACAGGTATACATGTGAAGTTTATGATCAGTTTGTAAATCAGGAAGAGCCTATGATAACTAATGATCCCATAGGAAATTATATGTTCTTAGATGATCCTAATCCATATGATGTAAACCATGTTTCATTATCCTCTGGTGAGCACTATTCTGATGAGGAAATTGTAGTTTTTGATAATCACAAGTTGATCTCAAAAGAAAAAGAAGATGACTAGTCTTCCTGTAAAGGAACAGTCATGGCTGAGAAAGAGGTTGCCATATATGTGAAGTTGTTTCCCGAGGAGAAGCATGTTTCTTATCTTCTTTTTAAGGATTCGATGGCAGCATTCATGGAGTTATACTTTTCAGAAAGCTTGAAAGTTTCAAATTTCTTAGGCTTGTCAGTGTTTCTGGGTAAGTATGGTTTCCCAAAAGACTTCTTATCATTGTTGTTTCGTGTCAAACATCATTTGTTGATCAGTGATAAAGATGAGATTTCTTCAGTATTAAAATTTCTTAGATGGTTGTTATGGAAATCAGCCTTTACCTAACCTGAATGCAGATCCGGTTAAAGTAGGAGTAGGAGAATAAGCTTATTTATGAGCAAGTAGTCTTTTTCAGTTGTTGGTTTGTTGAGTAAGCAGAGCAAGCTACAGGTGTACAAAGATCAGTTGCACAGGTCTTTATATTTTGCATTGGATTGGTTAATAAGGCCATATGACTCCATAACCCAATGGTAAAAGCTACAGGTTTGCAGAAGATCAATTGCATAGGAAAAATAACTCCATGCCCAATGGAAACACTAGAGGATAGGTCTGAACTTTTGTTTTATAGGAAATGCATCTAGATCTAAAGTTCTTGAAACCTCACAGGGAGACTTTCATCCCTAGAAGGAGCCAGATGTTATCTCCTCAAATAACATAGTCAAAATTGTTAATTTTAGGTGATAGGAGGTCATTGAAAAATACATTTCCAAATTTATTAAGGCTCATTTTTTAGAGCTTTATGTTTGTAATAAAGTTTGAAAAACTTTGGATTTGATCTTTATTTCCAAAAAGTCAAAACTTAGGTTTTGATGGCTAAGCACCTTTTCAAAAGGGCTTCTAAGCCACCGAAAGCCCTAGCTTTCGGCGGCTTAAATGTGAAATTTGGGGCTATTTTAGCCACTAAAATTGCAGAAGCTTGGAAACATTCGACAAGTCTCATCACGTGCCCAAATCAACAGAAGTAAGGTGATATGATTCCAATTAATCGTTGAAATGATGGGAGGAAGATTGATTGAGGTAAATCAGGCCCGAGATTGCAGGTGCCTAAGTAATGAGTTTCAGTGGAAAGTGATTATAGGTGCCCGAGATTGCAAGTGCCAAGAATATGTGTGCGGGTGTCCTGTGGTCGTTGGTGGATGTAGGAAATCTCCATAGGAGGAACACATCAGATAGAGAAGCAGGTTTTGACATTCTTTTGTTTGCAGAGATTGGAATGTCTCACGCTGAGATATTGTGTGATTCATACTCACGAGGCTGCAGAGGCCCCAACGGAGCAGTATTGAAGATCAGCAAGCTGAGAGAAAATGTATTATTGCAATTTTGAAAGCCAATTTTAAAACAGAGATTTCGGTGGCTTACAGGCTCAGATTTTGGCTCTCCTAGCCACCGAAAGTTCAGAACAGGGCATAAAGCTACCATTTTTGCACAGATCCGAGATTTTTTGATCCAGATGCCTCGAGGATGGTTTCTAATGACATATGATATTTAAAAGAATCATTATTAAGGTTTTGTTCCAGATTTAAAGGTGCCAGCAAGGAGGAGAAGATTGAGTTTGCTACCTAATTTTGGCAAAAAAACTGTCTTTTGACACGAGGTGAAAAATTTGAATTAGCTATCAGCTTAATGAAGGTCTCCTGCAATTGTCAAATATCATGAGAACATGAAGACCATTAAGATTAGGTGTTGACCTATTACATAGGATCTCTTCCTATTTTTATGAAACTGTTTTTGACTTTCTATTTCAAGCAAATTTGATCTAGTTTTCTAGGATCTAGAAACTTCTTGTAAAGGCTATAAAGCCAAGAACATTTGATGAATGAGGGGTTCGAGTCTGGAGAGACTGAGGCTACACCATATTGTAATAGACTTTTCATATGATACAATACAGATCACAAGTTCCTCTCATCTATTGATGTCAGATTTCCATTTACTTCTTTTCCTGTACTTTGATGGTTGTTATTGATTCAAGTTTGTCTTAACTGCTAATGACTGATATCTCATTAGTCAGTTCATAAGCTTGATTAAATAAGCAATCAGTACTATCTTTATTCAACCCATCACCCATCTGATCTAGTTGATAAATTTAGAATTCTTCACCCACCAGTTAAGCTATTTACCTGATCATTGATTCTTGAGAGCATTGTCTCATTTGTTGTATACAATTGATTGTCTTGATACAAATCCAGTAGGTCAGTATTTCCCATTTGATCCAAACACATAAATACAAAAACAATCACACTTTAAGCTATCGGGCTTCTTCAAGATACAAACTGAGAAGGACACCTGGAGAGATAACAGAACCTACCAGTTTGGAGGATACACTAACAGATGCATAGTTGTTGGCAATCAGAAATTTTGATGATCACTTCGTCAAGATAGTCTAGTTCCTATCAACAGGAACGACACCTCGCGAATATACAGTCATTCAGAAGAAACAGCTGGTACTTTGTGATGCATATTTTTCACTTATAGTTGGACAACTATATAAGATGGGACCTAATGAGGTCTTGAGGAGATGTGCTATGGAGGCAGAAAGACCATTGATTCTGGCAGAAGCACATGAAGGCATCACAGAAGGACATTATGCAGGGAAAGAAACAACGCAGAAAGTTATTAGAGCCGGCCTCTGCTAGCACACTTTACACAAAGATGCTAAGGAATACTACAGAGCTTTCGATGTATGCCAAAGAGTTGGGAAAACTTCCAGAAGAAATGAGATGCCTCTAGCACCTCAGCTAACTTTACAGGCATTTGAGAAATGGGCCATTACTTTTGTGGAACCTATTAACCCAACAGGAAAGCGCACAGGAGCGAGATACGTTATCACTGTGACAGAATATTTGACCAAATGGGGAGAAGCAAGATCAGTTAAGGATTATAGTGCAACTACAACTGCAGGGTTCATATTTGATGATATCATCACCCGATTTGGATGCCCTAAGATCCTTATGAGCGATCAAGGTACACATTTTATTAATAATACTATAGAAGCCTTGGCTCAAGAATTTGAAGTTCACCATCAAAAGAGCACACCCTATCACCCACAAGCGAATGGTACAGTCGAAGCTTTCAATAAGATCTTGGAGACAACGTTGA
>WSFP011402181.1:0-26238 GCA_009831015.1 Picea engelmannii
TCCAAATTATTCTTTGTGTATATTTTCATATTGGTATCCTTACTTCTAATCCAACTTCATGATAACACATGCTTACAATATTTGGTTGATTAGTGCCTTGATTATTTGTAGGGGATATATATATTACAATATATTAGAATATTGCAATATTACAATGTCATAGTAATGCCATATTACAATGTAATGTGGCATTACCATATTACATTGTAATATGGAATATAATATGGTATACCATATTTCGTGTAATTTTTTTTTTAAAACCTAAAGTCATCATTGCAATATCGACGCAAGTTCATCAGAAAAATTTTACTATTTTACCACAACTATTGCTATAGCGATGCAACTTCGTTGAAATTTGCCATGAATATTCGTCGCATATACAACATGTGCGTCGTAAATTTGGTTTTGAGATATTACACTCGTCGATATTACCACGTATTTTCATCACAAGTTGCGATGGACTTTCGTCGCACATTCAACAGCTACGTCATAAGTTATTTGATTGGCATAACTTTTTGTCCCAATTACAACGAAGTTTCATCGTAATTGCCACATTTCTTTGTTGTTATTGTGATGATAGTTCGTCATAATTGCGACGATGCATAGGGTTAACCAATATTGAAGGCGGTGTCACGTGGAGAGCTAATTTCGTCGATGTTTCCACTCACACACTTGGATCGTGGATATAGCGACGAAATTATTCCGATGAAAAAAAGTCTCGGCTTTTGTGGAAATTGTGATGAGTAAGTGTGGCAATATCAACCTATTGATAATTTATTAAGTATCCGTCGCAATTTAGGAAGTGAAATTTATCAATAATATCAATCTAAATTTCATAAATAGATAAATTTCACTTCACAAAAACATGAGACAACCTATTGATAATGAAAGTAGGTATCAAGGCACTGAGTAAATTCTTACAAGTGTGTATAAGGGTGTTGAGGTCGAACACTTGAAGAACCCATAGATCATGAGACATTGATGTATTCCCAACTGTCGAGGGTGGAAAAACCTACCATTGATGAATGAAAGCATCTAGGTACTCATAGGACTCTAGGCCTCATTTCCAGAATAGATTAACTGAAGTCGATGGAAGGAGAGCATTAGGGCATATCTCATCAGTTAGCATGAGGTACAAAGAAATAGCTTGATGATTAGGAGGATCTCATACAAATAGGATTTTCATGAACCAATGACCCTGTGCATATCCCGCATGCACCATATGCAAGTAGTGCACAAACGATACCCTCTGAATAGAAGCTAATAAGAAAAAACTGCAGACAAAGGAGAGGAAACCACCGATAAGGATAATGGAATCTAAGACACTACATGAATCCCAATGTGTGAATAGATTAATTTTAGTCGAACACAAGGGAAACCCCCCAATCAGTGACCAATGAGGAGATGTCAACTGTTGGGTTCAAGATTACCTACCCATAATGAAAGTAGGACTAAGGTGCATGGTAGGACTACAACTTCATGTGACTTTGAGATACACTGAGGGTATGGCCGACATGCAAAGTCAAGAGTTCTGAGAAATGGCCAACACAGGATTATATAATTCCTTTGAACAGGAGCATGAGACATATGGATAACTCGTGCATCATAGACTTGATAATAAAACTTCATGATGCAGAAGGCATCAACGAACTCTCCATAGGGACATGAAGAATAATGAGTCAAAGGAGTAAACTCTAAGTAATGAGCTTAGCTTCCTAAGGTCATGATAAACCCAAATTTTGGATAACAATGGACTCAAAAGTTTGTGCATTGTTCAAAGGAGACACGATTGCTAAATATATGAGATAATATTCTATTTTCGTTTGTTTTTTTTTTTTTTTCACAGGAAAAGAAATGTTATGATATAGGAGAGGAAACGAGTGTCGCGAGTAGGAAACTAATTACAAACAATGGAACATACATATTCTCAATGCAAGGAAGTGCATGTGGGGCATGGAAACTCAAGGGGATGTTTCCTCTTAGGGTACAAGGTGTCAAGCTGCAAAGGATATAAAAAGGCTTTGTTTGGCTAGTGATGCAAATTATTGAGGTAAGAGGCTTATAACGAGAAATAAAGATTCAATAATAGGCTCAATACTAGAAGTAGGATGATGGAATGCGATTACAACTTAACTACAAAGAATGCCATTTTTCATAGATTTAGTCCCCTAGGCTCTAAAAAGTATAAAATAATACCCAAGAGACCTCTCCTAGCCAATGTTGACTGGAGTATTCTTTTTTTGTAAGTAGTCTATGTTGGGTCTCTGTTTTGATACCCCTCTTACCTTATCTTACCTTCTATCTTGGTCAATTTTACCTCTGACCTATGCACAATTTGTCTATTTCTTCCCCAATATACCTTGTGGCCTTACTAATGTGAATAATGAGGTAACTCACATTGAAAGAATAACTTGTTTGATTTCTTAATTAAATTGGGATTAAATGATTATTTTTGATGTTTCTAATTACTTTGATTAATTTAAGAAGATTTCATGACAAGGATTTATCTCATCTGGTACTCATCCTCGGGGCTTGTTGGGTACTTCGCCTATTTCGGTACTACAATATATTTTTACTGTGTTAGTCTGGTACTGGATCCACTTCTACATGATTGATGTTTTGAATGAGTACACTGGATATGGATCCAAGAAACTTGTTGGTTGGAAGCATCTTTGGTTTGTTTGAAGAACATGATAGACTATGATACGCTTCATCACTCATGCACTTGGTGTCATGAGGATGAAACTCTTTCCATGAGATACAATTTGACAACCAGATGTAATATTTTTGCAGACATTTGATATTATCTTCAGACTTTAGTTGTAACGTTTGATCTTCATTAAGAAGAAGCTATGTATATGCTCAAGAGGGAGAGATATTGAATATATTGTTATGATGAGAAACTGAGTTTCGATACATGTCAATTGAAGTAATATGAAGTTCAACCTTTGAAATTTATGGATATGATTAAAGTGTGCGTTATGTAATCTCCTAGAGATACCTTGTTGGTACGGCAAGGGCCCACGGCCCCAACCAAGGTAAGTCTCCGTGTATTTGTTTGTGTATGGATTTGAGCTAGTTTGTGTGTGTGAGAGTAGAATAATTGTGTATTGTAAAAAATTCTGAGTGAGTAACCTTTCCTGAGCACAACGCAGATTTCTGAATAGATATTTGTTGATTTTTTTATAAGTGTGAATGAATAGTTTATATTTGTAATATTCCAGATATAAAATAGTATGTAGAAAAAAAAATTAGCTAGAAATGGAATATAAACAATGATATAACCAGAACAACACCACAATAATACCAAAATAATACCAGGAAGAGCACTTTGATTACTGAGAACAATGTTCACTTGCCTCTTCAAGGGAGAAAGCTCCAACATAGTAGAGCTCTATTAAAATAATATCCAAGACAAAACTTCTCATACCCTCTATTCCTATTTATACTAAATATATCTATCCAAAAGAATAATCTAGAGGAAGATCCTTCTAGAAGCGAAAGCTTCTATTAGGTCTTCTTACATTTGACTTATTCCTCCTTATTGCTAGGCCTTATTAATATTGATCTTTATTACATGGAAATATATTATTCTACCCACTTGAGGGGTTAGGTATGTTAGGTCCCTAACATTCCCTTCCCTTTATAATAAACCTTGTTCTCAAGGCTTGAGATGAGGAAATTGTTGTATAATGTTAGCGAGCTCCCATGTGGCATTTGTTGGAGTTGTATCTTTCCACTGAACTAACACTTTCTTGATGGTACACTGACAAAGACAACGCTCTTGCTGGTCCAAAGCTGCTTGTGGCTGCAACTAGATGGATCCTTCTTCATCCATCTCAGGAAGGTTGGTTTGATTTTGGCACTTAGTTCCAATCACCTTCTTTAAGAAAGAGACATGAAAAACATGATGGATCTTAGAATGTTTGGGTAAAGATAAATGATAGGCCACCTACCCAATGTGCTTGAGAACTATATGAGGACCATAAAATTTTGGTGCCCATTTCTGAAATTGTTCGACCTTGAGTGAAGTTTATTTATAAGGTTGCAACTAAATAAATACCTGGTCTCCTTTAGCAAATTTTCATTCTAAGCAACCTTGATCAGCTTGTTGCTTCATGCGATTCTTATCCATGACCAAATTATCTTTGAGGGTACGGAGAATATCCTCGTGAACTGTAAGTGTTTGGTCAACTTCCTGGACCTTCGATACACTTAGCATGTAGGAGAGAACTAAAGGTGGCTTTTGGCCATATACTGCTTCAAAAGGAGTCATGCAAGTAGTTGTATGGTAAGAAATGTTGTACCACCATTCAACTAAGGGTAACCATTGAGCCCATTGATTTTTCCTTTAAGAGGAAAAACACCTCAAATAAGTCTCCAAACACTTATTGACGACTTCAGGTTGACCATCAGTCTAGGGATGATAGGTAGTGCTAAGATGCAATTGGGTGCCCTAGAGTTTGAACAATTCTTGCCAAAAATTGCTGGTGAAAGTTGGATCTCAATAAAAAACAATAGAATGAGGCATGCCATGATGCTTGAAGATATGATCCATGAAAGGTTGAGCCACAGTTGAGGCAGTAAATGGGTGTTGAAGAGCACATAAATGTTCATACTTGGAAAGACGATCCACAACCACCATGATGACAGACTTGTTTCCTGATTTGGGTAATCCCACAATAAAATCTATAGAGATGTCCCTCCAAATAGCGGGTGGAATCGGAAGTGGTTGGAGTGTGATAAGAGGTTTGATGGTTTCTCCTTTGTTGCGTTGAAAAACATCACATTTTGCAACAAAAGTGAAAATGTCATTTTTAATACCATCCTATAAAAAATAGCGTTTAACCTGGTCATAGGTTTTGGTAAACCCTGAATTCCCAGCTGTGGGAGTAACATGAAGCTCAGAAAGCATCCTGGATTTAAGTTGTGACTGTTTACTTAAATAAAAACGACCTTCGTAGCGAATTTCATTGTTGTGCCAAGAGTACCTTGGGGAAATTGGAGAGTTGGCTTTCAATTATTGGATCATATGCGATATTTTAGGATCATGTAGCCATTCTTGGCACACAACTTGGAGCCAATCTGGTACAATGAAGGAGAGGGAAAAAGGGACCCTTCATCTTCATATTTTCAATAAAGAGCATCAAAAACCACATTTTCTTTTCCTTTCTTGTAAATAATCTCATAATCATAAACAAAGAGCTTAGTTACCCATTTTTGTTTCTCTAGGGAGGAAGGTCGTTGCTCCAGAAAATACTTGAGGCTTTGATGATATGTCTTAATTTGGAAGTGTTTCCCCAGGAGATAAGGGCACCAGAGATCCACTGCATGCAGAATAGAAAACATTTCCTTTTCATATATTGATTGGCCAAAATGGCATTCAGACAATTGTTTGCTAGTAAAGGCCAAAGGTATGCCTTCTTGCATAAGGACAACTCCAATTCCTCTGCCTCAGGCATCACATTCGACTGGAGTAGTACACATAGTTGCCTTCAAAGCTTGAAAAGATTGATCCGTTGCGAGAGTCCAAGTGAAAGAATTATTTTTAAGGAGAGCAATGAGAGGGGTCGCAATCTTCCCATAATTACGAACAAACTCGTGATAATAGTTAGTTAAACCCAAAAAATCATGCAAGCTTTTGATAGTATTGGGGAAAGTCCAATCCCACATTGCTTGAATCTTTTAGGATCCACCCGGACACCACTTTCCAAAAATATGACCCAATTACTCTACTTCTGAGGCTCCAAAGGAACGTTTAGAGCATTTGAGGAAAATTTGGTGCTGCGAGAGTAGATGGAGAATTTGATCCACATGGGAAAGATGAGATTGCCAAGTTTTACTATATATGAGAATATCATCAAAGAAAACTAAGAAAAAATGACGAAGAAAAGGACGAAATACATGATTCATGAGGCTTTGGAATGTGGAGAGAGCATTAGATAGGCCAAAGGGCATGACCAAAAACTCATAGTGACCCTCATGAGTTCGAAAGGTAGTCTTGCATATGTCAAATTCTTTCATACATATCTGGTGGTAGCCAGAATGCACATCAAGTTTAGTGAAGTACTGAGCACCACTCAACTCATCCAAGAGATCATCAATGACAGGAATGAGGAACTTGTACTTGATGGTGAGCTTATTGAGGGCACTAAAGTCGGGAAACATGTGCCAAGTACCTTATTTCTTAAGTACCATGACCACAGGGGAAGAATAAGGGCTGGTACTAGGGCGGATAACACCCTCTTGGAGAAATTCCTACACTGTTTTCTCAATTTCATTTTTTTGGGCGATGGGGTGATGATAAGGGAGAACATCCAGAGGAAGACTGCCAGGAACAAGGGGAATGGAATGATCATGAACACCACGAGAAGGAGGAAGTCCCTGAGAGGTGGAAAAAACAACTTGATGTTTTGAAAGGATAGCCTGGAGGTCAGGATGCATAGAGGGTGTCTCAACGGCTCGAACAGAATGGAGTTGAGAAATGATACTGGAGTGGCCTTTCTTGAGGATATTTTCCATACGATGGAAAATAATGATCTCAGGAGGACCAACTATGACACCTTGGAATTGATACCTTTGTCCTTCCTGTTGGGATTGCATGGTTATTTCCTTAAAATCCATAAGAATGGGACCTAAAGTGCGTAACCATTCAACACCTAGCATAATGTCACAACCTCCCATGTCAATGGAAAACATATGAGATTTCAGTTGTTAATGTCCAATTTGAAGATGAACATTTTCATAATGCCAACCACATTTCATGGACCCACCATTGACTATCATGATTTGAAAATTATTGACAACACAAATATAGCAATTGGTTTTGTGCGCAATGCATGATACAAAAAATTGTGGGTGCTACCACTGTCAACAAGGATGATGAACTTCCTGTGGTTAATGTAGCCAATGAGCTTGAGAATTTGTGGGGTCGAGAAGCCAGTGAGGAAATGCAAGGAAATAATTGGGTCAACTTCAGGTGGTTCCACAGGCTCCTGGGTGGCATCAGGAAGGGAGGGTTCTTCAACAAGAGGAATTGTCATATCCTCTTCAAGAACATCTTTGGAAATGGCCATAAATAGATTTTTTTCCTTACACATGTGCCCTAGAAAATATTTTCATCACAATTATAGCAAAGACCCTTCAGTTTGTGTTCAATCATTTTATCCCTATTTAGTTTCTGTAACTTGAGGGGAGTGACACGGGGGTTAGGATTAGGTCGAGGGAGAGGAAAAAAAAGGGGTTTTTTGTTCTAAGAAAAAACAACTTGTTGGGCCTCTTTCACACATTGAGTAGCTTACAACCAAGTTGGAGGGCAGGCCATGAGAACCTGGGATTAGATTTCATCCTTGAGACCATTGATAAGGCATTCATGGAAGAACACGTCTGTCATGCCCTCTGTTCAAAAGGCCAAATGCTCAAAAGCAGTGATGACATCTTCGATTGTGATGGACTGTTTCAACTTGGTCAAATGACCGAGATAGTGGGTATCAATATCAAATAGGGCACAGATCTCAACAAAAAACTGGGTCCATGTAATATATCCCTAACGTGAATTTTTTCGCCATTTCCACCATAGCCAACATTCAGGATCTAGATAGAGGACACATAGTGAAATTTGGCCAACTCGTCAGTAATACCATGAAGAGAAAAATAATGCTCCATTTGAGTGACCCAACCTGTAGGATCAGAGCCATCAAATTTATTGACCTCTACGTGGGGAAGATGGGGTTCACGATGAAAGGATTTGGAGTGAAAATGCGGAGACTAAGAGAAATCAACAACATCGGGTTGTTCTAATGAGGAAGGACCCATAAAGCAGTTCAAAAATTGATTGACAACATACTAGAGGGAGGTCAATTGGGTTGTGAGGTTAGCTTCCATGTTAAATTTGTGCTCTAATTTGTCAATGCGGGAATTGGTAGAATCCATATGAGATGTGAGATGTGAGATGGAGAAATGGGCTTGATTGATGGAAGTTTGGAGGTCTTGGTTGCGAGTGGTGGCCATTTGGAGAGGGCAAGTGTGGGTAAGGAAAAAAAATGGGTGGGTGGGACCACAAAAAAAAGGACTTAAAAGTGATAGGCATCACAACGATCAATGCTTGAAGGGAAATATAATGGAATAGGTGGAAAAATAGGGAAACTAGGAAGGGGTCGAGTCCACTGAAACAAAAAGGATGAAAAATGAAGGGTATGACTGTGATCACAGAGAAAATGGGAATCAAATGGAATAGGTACCAGATAAGTGTGTCGACGGGACCACTGTACTCCTTTTTTTTTTACTCCTGTGGAGTTATACTCTGGCCTAAAGAATACTGTAGTGAATAAATTCCCAAATGCTTAACATGAAGAAATGTGTAGTAATTTCACAACCAGAATGCAGAAGGAACTATAGAATGAAAATAGATCTTGTTGGTTCTATTTATGTTTCCTTCCCAAGGGTTAATGTATTCAAGGGTTCTACAAACAAGGGTTTTCCCTGTGCTATAGCTCTCTGATATATGTGCGAGGTCCAACAATAGTACTCAGCCTAATATCTCAGGGCACCAACTAAGGAGGCTAGACTGTACCCTCATATTTACTACCCACCTACCCAGGTACTAGAGAGTATCTTCCCAAGTGTTGTTCTCGGTGGCACTATAATAGTTAGGTAGCCGATCGGTTTATCTATGGAGGGATTCAAGATATCTAGGTCAATCCATATCTAGGTGTTGTCTGATGCGCTACCACTTGAAGGGGTACCAACATGAGTTACAAGGGTGGCCAAAAAATGTGCCCTTAAGTACCACTTGTATTTCATGCATATATGAATCCCTGACCATGGGTTTATGCGCATAACGATAGATCTCTGTAGCTTAAAGACGCTAGAATACGTCTCTACCCTAAAAAAAAATTAACCCACAATTTTCTGCCGAGGAAGGTGCTCTGATACCACTTGTAATATTCCAGATATAAATAGTATGTAGAACAAAAATAATTAGCGAGAAATGGAAGATAACAATAATATAACCAAAACAACACCACAATAACACCAGAATCATACGAGGAAGAGCACTTTGATTATTGAGAGCAATGTTCACATTCCTCTTTGAGGGGGCAACCTCTAGCAGGGAAGATATTTATTACAATAATATCCAAGACAAAACTTCTCATACCCTCTATTCCTATTTATACTAAATCTATCTATCCAAAAGAACAATCTAGAGGAAGATCCTTCTAGAAGCAGAAGATTCTATTAGGTCTTCTTACATTTGACTTATTCCTCCTTATTGCTATGCCTTATTAATATTGATCTTTATTACATGGAAATACAATATTATACCTACTTGAGGGGTTAGGTAGGTTATCTCCCTAACAATATTAATCACAGTATATGATTCCATCTCTGTTTTTGCAGTGTGAGTTTTAGTTGACAAAATATCTATAGTTGTTCATGATTGTTAAATAGGCAATTATCATTTTTTGAGTTTAGAAGCTTCGATATCTGTGTTGTCTGAAGTAAGTGTAGGAATGACCCATGCTCCATCTCTCACCTACATGCACCAAGAATGGAGTGTCTTGTGTAATGCTTCGTGCATAGGGACATAAGTCCTTTCCAAACAATTATTGTGTTATGAGTGGTTTTTATGCTGATTATCGTTGAAGTGTGCCAAGATTTGCTTGCTAGTTGTTGTTAAGAGTAGTAGCTACAAATAACTGAGTCAAACTCCATCTTTCCATTTCATGAGCTTGTAAATGGAAAATTCATTATCTGAGCAAGATATTTTGAATGCATGATTGCTAAGATTTTGTTTGCAAGTTTTGCTTTCTAATTTTTAAAACTGTGTGAAAGGCAGAGTATTGAGTTTTAGATGTTTATTCTTTATGCTATACTCATCAGAAATAGTTATATTACCTACTACCGGCACATATAGTACAACAAATTTGTTGATTATGAATCCTGGTCGATAATTTATTTTTGGTAATATATTATGCATATAATTGCACCAACATTTTGGCATCGTTGTCAGGGACTTGTAAACAATAATAGGTAGTATTTGAATTAGATTGTTTTAATGGTTTTGGATTTATTTTAAGGATGAACTAAGGGTGGAGAGAAGAGGATAAGACACGAGGGAAGATCCCACACATCCAATTTAGTGGGATTTCTCCAAAGTTAGGTTTTCCTCTCCCTTTCATGCAAGTGTGTTTTTCTTTTAATGAAAGTGTGTTTTTTCTTATTTTATGCAAAATTGTGTTTTCATGATGGGATAGCTTGTACGAATAGATAACCTGGTGACATTAGGGTCCTAGTAATGCAAGAAGTTTAAAGTTTGGTGTGTTTTGTTTTTTAAAATAGTTTTTAATTTCTTAGTTTTAAAACTTAGATCTTTAATGATAAATCATTTTTGGGGTGTTGTAAGAACCCCCGAGTAATAATCTATGTTGTGAGATAGGGATTATCAACTAGCTAGATTAATTCAAGGATGATCAAGATCTTGATGAATGTTTCTCCAAGAAATTTCTCACATTTTAGCAGCGACTGTGATATCCACCTCTTAGGAAGAGCATATCTTGACAACAATCAATAATTTAGTTGTCTCTCCACAAAAAGATTTAGAAGTCCCGTTGGATTCCTTTTGTCAATTTGTTGAGGAGACTAGATAATCGTGGATAACATTTGAGGTAGAGAAACCATGGGAACTTGAGATTGAGGAGTTCTTAGCATGTCTCTCAGTAGATCCAGTATGTACTCCAAAGACCAAGCATATTGAAGAGGATAATATTCATAGCATAGGAGAGGAAGACATTCAATGTGACCTAAACAAAGAAGAGAAACAAGAATATAGTGATCCTATTGAAATATGGTTTCAATTACTTATTAGGTCACACCACTCTTTTATTTTTCATTATTGCTTGATCTCACCATCAAAGAAGTTGGTCCTTCATACTTCGGCATGCATTAAAATTTATCTTTTAAAGCCGAGTATGAATATATTTATAACCCTATTATGCACATGGCTTCACTGGAAGTATTCCTATACTTGAAGGACATTTTATTTTGTTCAATTAGAGTAGGATAAGTAAATAAATAAAGAAATGTTGCACATAAGTGAAATGAAACATATCTTTCATACTTTTCATAAATGGGAATGTCAAAAGTTAATAAAGCAATCGGTTTAAGATCTTTTGTTCCTATAGAAGATTTGTTTCTAAAGCTATGGCAATTTTGTTTGGAATCTTATGAGAAGGTAATATCTTCATACACACATAATACTGGAAGGGTATTTTCAAAAATACATCCTTTTCAATGGAAGAGAACACTTAAGGGAATTACTTCATGACATATTTCCACAAATTCTTCTTTTTCCTTAAGTTGTTAAAAATGATGTATTCATGCTTTATCATTGCCTATCTATTTTAAGACCATTATTTCACAAGGATGATCAATTAAGTGATATTTTTAATAGAATTTGAAACTAAATGTTAATTCCAAACTATTTTATTCATAGCTAATAATTCAACTTTTGACATTTTCCCTAAATTTTCTATTTGTAAGCATGAATAAAAATCTAGTTTTAAATAGTTTTATTGGTTTGTTTTTAGAAGATGTTCGCAACCCTCTAAGCAACCTTTTTCTTAGCATCTCACATTGTTTTCATGAGGGCATGAAAAACCTCAGGCATGGGGGAGTGGTTGTTGGGACCTTCATATTCTTTTGCAGCTTCCATCAGCAAGGCCAAATCAACATGTTCAGTGCTGGAATTTGTTAGTCATTTCCATAATTCTGGTATTGTTTTGTTCTGGTATTGCAAAATTATGATTTGGTACTGCTCTGTTCCAGTATTGTTTTGTTATGGTACTAGTACTATGATCACTATAAGCCAATAAGAATGGCATCTACCAGGTGTAAGTTTATTCCTTTATCTAACCTTGGTACGTTACTTATGGAAAAGGATCCTAATGGAGTTTTCTTTAAGATTTTCAGACTCCTAAAAATTGAAAACACCGGTGAGAAGGAACTAGCCCAGGCTTGAGAAAAATACATGGGACAGTAGATGGAGTTTTCTTTAATTTTTTCAGACTCCTTAAAATTGAAAACACCGGTGAGCATTAACATATCTAGGCTCGATAAAAATACACAGAACGATATTAATTAGGTTTATTTTCCAATAAAATGGAAGTGGCAACAAAAGAAGTGGTTATTTTGGTTCCATAAAGAGGAGGATTTTGAATTCTAAGATGAGGTTGTCCAACTACATAGTGCCTTTTTGTTACAGACCTTGGAGCCCATTCATTGAATTCTTTTGCCTCATTTTTTACTTACACTGCAATTTCAGAGTTTCTATACTAGTGTGTTGTTTGTTGCTTTACCTATATGGTCCTGCAGCATAATAAATTCACATGTTCTCCTCGATAAGCAGCAATAGATGCCAGTAATCACTACAAAATGCAACCTACAAAGTTATAGTCTATAGAATACGCCACTAGGTACCTTATCCAATTTTCACTGGGTACCGGAATAAAATTTTGTGGTAATCCGGTACTGGATAAATTCTCTATGTCATTTTGGTACTAGATAACAATCTCTATGATGTTCTAGTACTGCAACAATATTCACCTATGTGTTCATATGGTACTGAGGAAGAAGGCTTGTGTTGGTCCGAGACTACAACAATTTTTTTGCAGTGGTCCAATACTATGATGTGGTCCAGTATTGATAATGAAGCGTGGTATCTCTTATCCTATACTCAATAATTTTTCTGCTTGATACAAATGTTTCAGGTAATAATAAGTATAATCTCACTATTTATTCCTTTTATTAGGAATCATGCTAATTGTGTACTAGATGTGTGGTTATTCTCATGCATCTGCATTACATCAATTATTACAAGTTCCATACCATGAACTTCTGCAAGTCCTTATGTATATTTCATGCTAAAGAAATAATTTACATGCACTTGAAAATTTTGATGGGTTGGTTGTAATATGTTTAGAGGCACGTAGTAATTATACTACTAGCAAGACCAATTCTGTTCTCAAACACTCTTGTCAAAGACTCCTGTTGATATGATGAAGAAATAAAATCGTGCCATTATCCAACATTACACTGAGTTAATAATTGACTTAAACTATATCATAATTCATGTAAAATCCATGATTATCTTCCGATAACGATGATGTCGACAATTGCATAACGATGAAATTCAGTCACATTGACCATATATCTTGTAATCATTTCCCAACACCGCTGTGAACATGCTATAACACAATTCCTTATACGATCTTCCAAGTTATTATGGATATGAATTACCCTTACTCTTTCTATCATTATAGTTGATTTGAGCGATGTAATCCAAATTATGATTTATAAACTCTCTTATGGATGGATTTGCCATCCAGATGAGCGTTATTTACCCATTTTTACTATATGATCTCCATTCATACTGTTTCTTTGTCCCCTCATACCATTTTCATACTTTGTTCACTTCTGATACTCCACTGTGCACTGCTTTGTTCTGGTACTAAACCCTCATCCTACCTTTTGTTGCCTCATATGTTGTGAGATTTGCTTTTAAATTAGCATGGGGGTTGATAGACATGAACCAATGTTCCAATTATACAGGGAGACACAGGAATACCAAGCTTACAGGGAGAAATTTGAGCAGAACGGTTGGGTCACATTCTTAGAAAGATTCAAAGGACATCATGAGGGGGTATCTTGTGCCTTTGCTCAGACTTATGATGACAAGAGTGTTCAGTTGGGGGGATTGAAATTGATGATAACAGAGGCCACCATAGCGGAAGCTACAGACTTGCCTTCCTCTAGAGAGAAATGTTTTAAGGGGTTATTGTCGATAGAGGGCTTTGTCAGAAGTTTCTAAAGTTGGAACGTTGGGATCCTGATTGGACCAAAGGGATTCCCTGGAGGAGTATGGGAAAATGATCATTATCGTGTAGAGGTTTCTCACCTGTGAAGGAAGGTATGCCGTGAATTTCTTATATCATTTAAATATGCTATTGCATTTTGAAGGAGGGCCACAAATTGACTTTCCCTATTTCCTCTAGATGAATCTAAAAAAAATGGTGACAGGAGTTAAATTGATATCCAAGAAACCTGAAATGAGCCTCTACCACCATGGGTTAATGAAGTTCTTGGTTGTACATGCATTGAGAAAACAAGGGAGCAGTTGGAAACAACTCCTTCAACAAAAAATTGCTCAAGATGGAGTTTTTGAAATAGAGGCATGTAGTGAGGAGTCAAGTAGAAAACCAAGGGATAGGCAAAGCAAAGAGAAGAAGATAGGAAGTAAAGGGGCTACTATTGCACATAGTTCATCAAATATTGTTGATAGGTTGGAAAAGGGTAAGTCTGCTATGACAGAGGATCCTACTACATCTAGGAAGAAGAGGTCCACCCAATATAAGGAACCAAGTCTAGCCTCGATCCCTAAAATTCAATTACCACTAAGTGAGAGGAGAAAAAGGAAGAAATATGGTCAAAATGAAGTTTCAGATGGTGCTCCTAAGGAAACTATTGAGTTTCCTCAAGAGTCGGTTAGTAAGTTAGAGAAGACTCTTGAAGTGAAAATTAGAAGTAGGGGGAATATTAAAACGAGGAGTGTGCATAAAGATGCAACTCTTGTACCTACACCTCAACCCCCTAAGGTAAAAAAAAGGGGGTGTATAGAAAGAGGAAACTTCCATACTTGCACCTCAATCCCCTAGAGGAAAAACAAGGAAGGTACAGAAAAATTAAACTCCAAAGTATACACCTTAGTCCTCTAGGGTAAAAACAGAACCTGTGCAGGAACAACAGGTTCTGATATCTAAATCTACTCCTACAACAAAGAAGATAATTTTTTGGGGGGAAACTTCCACTCTTGTCAGCACATATGAGGAAGCCTCACATCCAATACGTAGAACTACAAGAATCATGGATAAACATATAACAATTCCACATGTTCCTTCTTTTCTATTGATATTCCGACTTCTCCAGAGAAGGAAAGTTTCTATGGAGAAAGGATTAGTGAGACTGAGGAGTTAGTAATAGATACCTTAAAAGGTTTAAGGAAGGATTTGGAAGTCCGAGAGGAGTTAACTGAGCAAGAAACCATATATTATCTTGTCAGTTCCTTGAGAAAGAAACAATTGGTATTGAAGGTTGGTAAACTTACAAAATAAAATGAGAAGTTAAAACAAGAGGTTACAGAGTATCATGTTTTAGATAGGCACATTAAGGCAGAGAATGCACAATTGAAAGAACATAACTGAAGATTATAGGATGAGCAAGAAGAAGCCTCTGCTAAGCTTAACAAAGTTTTGAGTTTGATCTAGTACACCAAATTTATTAAGAAGGAGCTTAGGAGTGAGGACTCAGTTTTCAATATTCTACAACCAGACAAATGATATTACGCCAGGGTGGAAGACAATTTTAGTTTTGCAACTTTTGAGGACCAATTCCAACATTTTTGCATGAGGACATGCAATGAATTGAGCATGGGGGAATTTTGAGTCTCCATTTTGACACCCCTCTTACCTTATCTTACCTTCTATCTTTGTCAATTTTACCTCTGACCTATGCACAATTTGTCTATTTCTTCCCCAATATACCTTGTGGCCTTACTAATGTGCATAATGAGGTAACTCACGTTGAAAGCATATTTTTTTTTATTTCTTAATTAAGTTGGGATTAAATGATTTTTGTTTATGATTCTAATTACTTTGATTAATTTAAGCAACTTTCATGACAAGGATTTATCTCATTCGATACTCATCCTCGGGGCTCATTCGATACTCCACCTATTTCGGTACTACAATATATTTTAATGTGTTAGTATGGTATTGTATTTGCTTCTACATGATTGATGTTTTGAATGAGTATGTTGGTGATGGCTCTGATAAAATTGTTGGCTAGAAGCATCTTTGGTTTGTTTGAAGACCACGATAGACTATGATATGCTTCATCACTCATGCAATTCATGTCATGAGGATGAAGCTCTTTCCATGAGATACAATTTGATAACCAATTGTAATATTTTTTCAAACATTTGATATTATCTTCAGACTTTGGTTGCAACAAATTATATTATTTAAGAAGAAACTATGCAGATGCTTGAAAGGGAGAGAGCTTGAATTTATTGTTATGCTGAGAAACTCAGTTTTGAATTATTGTATACCTGTCAATTGAAGTAATATAAAGTTCATCCTTTGAAATTCATGGATATGATTAATGTGTGAGTTCTATAATATCCTAGAGCTACCTTGTTGGTATGGTAAGGGCCCACCACCCCAACCAAGGTAAGTCTCCCTGTATTTGTTTGTGTATGGATTTGAGCTAGTTTTTGTGTGTGTGTGAGTAGAATAATTGTGTATTGTAAAACATTTTGAGTGAGTAATCTTTCCTAAGAACAATGTAGATTTCTGAACAGATATTTGTTGATTTTTGGCTGAGTGTGAATGAATAGTTTATATTAATCATAGTATATGATTCCATCTCTATTTTTGCAGTGTGAGATTTAGTTGACAAAAACTCTATAGATGTTCATGATTGTTAAATAGACAATTATCATTTTATTAGTTTAGAAACTTCAATATTTGTGTTGTCTGAAGAAAGTGTAGGAATGACCTAGGATCCATATCACTTACATGCACCAAGAATGGAGTGTCTTGTGTAATTCTTCCTATGTACAAATATAAGTCTTTTCCAAACATTGATTGTGTTATGAGTGGTTTTTATGTTGATTATCATTAAAGTGTGCCTAGATTTTCTTGCTAGTTTTTGTTAAGAGTAGTAGCTACAGATAACTGAGTCAAAGTCCATCTTTCCATTTCACGATCTTGTAAATGGACAAGTCATTATCTGAGTAAGATATTTTGAGTGCATGATTGTTAAGATTTTGTTTGCAAGTTTTTCTTTCTAATTTTTAAAACTGTGTGAAAGGCAGAGTATTGAGTTTTGAATTTTTATTCTTTAAGATATACTCATCAGACATAGTTAGATTACCTACTTTCGGAACATATAGTGCAACAAATTTGTTGATTATGAATCTCGGTCGATAATTTATGTTTGGTAATATATTATGCATATAATTGCACCAACAATCTACTTAGTTCAAAAAAGGGTTAAACTTACACCAAATAGATGTCCTTTCAAATCCATTTAACGAGTGTGAAAGAGACAAGTTCACTTGAAAATATTTTCATGTTTAAGGAGGCTTGAAAAGAAATTAACTAAGACTCAAGGATGTTGTTCTAAGACGCTTATCAGGGGGGAGGCCAGGGCTCCCGTCCAGGACTTCTGTTGAAAGTTATCAACTCACAGGTAGCTGACACAAGATTGGGAGAGCCCAAAACTTGCCAAGATAAGGCGGATAAAATACTTGCAGAGGATATTTCATCTACAATATCATTCCAATCAAAGGAAACATCCTATGACTTGGAGGGAGCATATTTGGAGAGAGTGGAATTCTCCTTTGCTCAGAAGGTACAAGACTAGAAATGCTAAGGACATGGTCGAAAGACACATCACCCCCAAAAAGAAGAGTGGGATTGACCGAATATTGCATCAAAAATGTCACTTCCTTAGACTTGTCAGTATCCAAGAGAAGAGTGGGATAGACCAAATATTTCATCGATGCGACCACTTCTTCAATCGTTGGTTGAATATGATGCGAGACAACATGGTCAAGAGATGCATCACTCCCAAAAATAGTTGTGGTGTCGGCCAAAGATTGCATCGAAACGACTATTGTATCAACCAAATAAGGATTAGGATGTTGAGAAACCAAATACAACTCATGACCCGTAGGGCCCCTAGACAAGGATCACACCTCTTGTACCATGGTAGTAGCAGAGCACAAATGAGTTAGGTGACCTCCTTTGCAAAGTCTACAAAGGAACTTGGGATTACATCCTATATGTATATGCTTCTCAATTGTATGAATTTCCCCAGCATGAACTGCAATGGATGGTGACATGCTATCAACATGACTTGTAGAGGCTATTAGAAGATCTCCAACATGACTTACAGAGGTTGGTGATGATTTCCCAACATGACTAGTAGAGGTTGGTGATGAATGTGTAGTATGACTAGTAGTGACTAGAGTTGTGCTTCCAACATGACATGCAACAGTTGGTTGTTGGTCTTCAACATGAATTGCAGACGTTGTTGACCTATATCCAACATGAATAATAGAGGTTGGTGATATAATGCCAGTATGACTCGCAGTGACTGGACTTGTGCTTCTAGCATGACTTGTAGTGGTTGGTTGTAGGTCTTCAGAGACCAAGGTCCCAAGAAAGACTAGTTTTGAGAGATCATAGGCCAAGTAGGGTTCTGGTATATGTTGGGTATGTGTTATATTCTTTACATGTGTGTTTGTGGGCACATCAGATTTGACAACTGCATCTCACTATTTTTCTATTTTTAGCGGTTTTCTAAATTAATCCCGGATTAAGAGATTAGGGTTTTGGTAGCTACATAATAATTAAAATATTGTATATATTGTATGGTGAATGTTGAAATTAATACAATGAAGACTTGAAAGGTGTGACACCAAGGATGGTTGGTTTTATCCTGGTTAATTGTTTACAGTGTAAATATATATGCACTATGTGTATGAGCCATTGATTAATTTATGTTTTTCTTAAGAATCTATATGCATTTCTTTACTTCATTGGTTTAAAACTTACATGTTGTATCATAGCTCATTTTTGGCTTCAGGGGGATGCCTTTGTTGCTGAGGGTTTGGCTCGATATTGATAGATCAAGTTTATCTTGGGTCTATGATAAACCTAGAGTGGGAGCTTTTGCAATGGTGATTCGAGTGTAGAAAGAGGAATGGTGAGCTCTTCTAGAATCGATATAGGGAATTTCAACTGTAAAAACTTTGAGCTATGGAAGCTCAATATGGAGGACCTTCTTGTAGATAAAGAATAATGGATTGTTGTGGATCCTGGTACATAGCCTACTGGTACACAGTCTACTGGCACACAGTCTACTGGTACACAACCTACTAGTACACAAACTACTATTACACAACCTACCGGTATTTCAGAGGAAGATTGGGAGAAGTTGGATAGAAGAGAAAGTAGTACTATTTGACTCTTCCTGGTAGAATCGGTGTTTTTGAATGTCTCGGGAGAATCTACAGCCAAGGAAATATGGGATAAGTTAGGGAATTTGTATCAATCAAAGTCCCTATTAAACAAGTTGTTTCTTCGAAAGAAGTTATATCATCTTTTGATGGAAAATGGAGATTCTATGAAAGAACATCTAAATTCCTTTAATACTCTGGTAAGTCACACTTGTCTCTGTTAATATTCCAATTGAAAAAGAAGATAAGTGTATTACTTTGTTATGCTCTTTGCCAGACTCTTGGGATAATATGGTTGTAGCAATTGGTAGTACCACTCAATCTGCGTTGAAGTATGATGATGTAGTTTCATCCTTGATATCTGAAGAGATGAGACAAAAAAACATGGATAGTCAGAGCACATATGATTTATTTGTAAGAGGCAGTACCTAAGACAAAAATCCTGGAAAGTCTTCATGGGAGATATCTAAATATACAGGTAGATATAAGTCTCCAGGAAAATCTTTGAGGAAATGCTAGAACTGTGGTAAAACAGGGCATTATAAGAAAGATTGCAAGTCTAAGAAGGTTGATAAACCAAAGGGATCCGATAATACCTCTTCCACAGAGGTGAAAACATCCACTGAAGAAGGAGGTTATGTTTACTTGGAATCTACATGTACACATGTAGACCATGGTGTATGGTTGATCGACTTAGCTGTGTCATATCATATGACTCCTCATAGGGAGTGGTTCTGTGAATATGAAAAATATGATGGTGGTGATGTATTCCTAGGAGATAAATTGATGACCAAAATCATGGGACATGGAAGGGTTAAGTTTTTGCTAAAATATGGAAGGATAAGAACTCTCCCTGGGGTTCTACACATTCCAAAACTAGCCAGGATCCTAATATCTGTAAGCAAGTTGGATGATGCAGGAGTGGATACTATATTGGAAAAGGGAACTTGCAATATGGTACGAGGACTAATGGTGTTGATGAGGGGAGTTTAGTGTGAAACTCTATATAAGTTGTTGGGAAGCACTTATACTAATGGGTGTAACAGTTATGTTGTCCCTAAGTAGAGAAATAAAGAAGAAAAGACCAATACTTTTCTTGGAAAGAAGACCATGTTGTGGCATTAAAGACTGGGGCATATTGGAGAAAAGGGCCTTTGAACACTACACATAAAAGGTATGGTTGAAGGTATGTCTAATTGCACTCTGGATTTTGATTTTTGTGAACATTTCATATATGGTAAAAATAATTGAGTAATATTCCCATCTGGTGCTACAAGAGAAAAGGGGATCTTAGAGTTGATACACAGTGATGTGTTTGGACCTTTGCATGTTCCATCACTAGGTAAATATGTGTATTATGTTTCATTCATAGATTACTTCTCAAGGAACACATGGATTTATTTTCTTAGAAATAAATCTGAGGTAATTGATAAATTTAATGAGTTTAAGGCTCTGGTAGAAAATCAGATAGAGAAGAAAATAAAGGTATTAAGGATGGATAATGGTGGAGAATTCTGCGGAAATGGATTCAAAGAATTATGTAAGAAGTGTTGTATAGAAAGGCAAAATACTACTACATACACACCTCAATAGAATGGATTTGCAGAAAGGATGAACAAGACATTGATGGAAAAAATGAGCATGCTTAGTGGTGTCGAGTTATGACAAGAATTATGGGCAGAGGTAGTGGGTACAACAAGCTACCTGGTCAGTTGATTACCCTCATCAACACTAGATAATAAAACTCCTTAGGAGGTATGGACTGGTAATAAACCCTCTCTTGAACATATCAGAGTGTTTGGTTATGATGCTTATGTACATTTTCTAAATGAAAATAGGAGTAAGATGGATAATAAAGCTGAAAAATATATCTTTATAGGTTATAAAGATGGTGTGAAAGGGTATAATCTTTGGAACCCGGAAACTAAGAAGACTATTTATAGTCGGGATGTTGTTTTTACAAAGGTTAAAGATGTTTCCAAACAGGAATTCCTACCTAGGAAAGAAGAACCTGAGAAAATAGACTTTGAGTTGGATGATGCAAAATCTAAATCAACTGAAGGAGATGAAGCAAAAGAAGAAGAACCTCGTACCCCAGTATTAAGGAGATTAGTGAGGGAAATAAGGAAACCAGAAAGGTATATTCCACCTTTTTTTCTTTCTAATTTTGCTTTATCTATTACTGATGATGATTCTAGAACTGTCAGGGAAGAAATGAATTCAGAGGATAGTAAAATTTGGAAGAAGGCCATGGTTGAAGAAATGGATTCCTTGGATAAGAATGAGGCATGGGATCTAGTTGAGTTTCTAATGTGGGAGCATTGTCAGCAGCCAAGAATGCATGGATGTGAAAGCCAGCTGGGAAAAGTGCCAACACATTTCTCACGTTTTGAAATGTTTTGAAAGATTCAAAAGCGGGTATAAATGTAATAGCTAGAAGCGTACTTGCATTTATGTATGGCTGTTGTAAACAGATCATGAGTGATTTTCTCTCATCTGTCAATGTAAAAGGCATTTAAGCCCAGTTAATGAAAGTAGGTAGGTTTGAATTATTAGATTAGATAGTTTAGAAGAGTAGGAGGGAAAATGGATATAAACACCCTTGACTTTGTATCATAGTAGTGGTTGTATCATTAACACCTTAGCATAGGATAGAAGGAGAGAGTTGTAGCAGAGAGTTGAAAAGAAGAATCCATGTACAGGAGATTTGAATTAATATATGAAGCTTTGAATCAGATTTCATGGTGTTATGATGTTTTATGTTTATACATGGTCAATGGTATGATTGTGGTTGTTTTATTCTCTCTGTTATGCATTTTTTATGAGGCTATGTTGTGTGTGTATGATTTCATGTTGAATGTTTGAAGTCTGAGAGAGAGAGAGAATGAGTTTCAATTGTTTCTCTTCCTGAGTGAGAGATGTTCCTACAAGGAGTGCAGTGAAACATCCACAAGGTGTGCATTGAAAAGGTTCTGAGTCTTATCTCAGAAAGCTCAAGAGAGATATTGTTGTTATCATTCCAACGGAAGTACAGCTGGAGCACAAGAGTCGTGCAAGGTATGCGCAGGCTAGTTGAAGCCTTAGAACTTATCAACTAAGGTTAGAGATTGAAGGATTGTTGTTGCATAGGGTGCACGGAGTCGAAATATCAAATGCCTAGAAGTATTTGAAAGTCTACCACAAAGAGTGCGCACAGGAGTCCTTTCGAGACTTGAGTTGCAAGTGAAATCTTAGGAGGGTCAGCACCTTTGAAAGTACTCAAAGGGAGACGAAGATTGAAAACGTCTTGGAGAAGTTAAGTTCTAGTGGAAGAACATTGGTTCATTTCGCAGAAGTTGTTAAGGAGGAAACGAGCGGTTAGAATTCTCTGAGGAGAACTCCTAAAGTCATGAGGACCGTAGGATCTAGAGAAGCTGCAAGGTGGATAGGGGAGGATGAACCCATCACTTTGGTATCAGGAATCAATGTGGACCGTTGATTGTGATCTATTTTGAGCCATCATATCATTTCGAGGATTCATAGTTTGTAAGTCCGGAGAGTAAGCCAAAATCCTTGGTCACTCTAACTTCTTAATCACGAAAAGAATTGTTAAGTGAAGAATTTCAGGATTTCGGTAATTTGGGATTCGGAATACTGGAAATCCTAATGACAAGGAGCCAGGGGCCTTTATATTGAAAAACCCCAGAGTTGCGAAACGTGAAATAGTGTGAAGTGGTGTTTCGACATTTCAATGTTTCGGGGTTCATAAATTCAGGGATTGTAGTGACAAGTGGTTTGGGATCAAGAGTCTTGAACTCCCAGTAACCGGAAGTCCAAAATCATGTGGGTTGTTGGATATAAAGAGAGGCTATCAGCCGTTGGTTCCGTAGAAGGCACCATTTCAGAATTCAGATTTTCGAGGTGGTGGGGGGATGACAGTCGAAGGCTTGTTCAAGTCCCGAAAGCCAGGAAGAGTGACAGGTGGAAGGAATCCACGTCAGAGACCGAGGACAGGTGAGAAGACAAGTGGCATGTACTCTTTGTTAGGTAGTGTCAATTCTCGTCAATCATTTTGGGCTTTTGAAGGTTGGAGAGTCGAGAGCCTTGCATCAGGATTCGCGAAGTTGTGAAGTCCGAAACTCTGAATCGATGAAAAGTTTCGTTGGAAGCCAGTCTTTTTCTGAATGCATCGGGGTTCAACATTTCAGTATTTTTGAAGACAAGAGGTCGGGTTTCTTTGTTCCGAAACTCCCGAAGTCATGAAACATGATACAACTGTGGAGGAGGACACGGTCGAAGATTTCGGCATTTCGGAATTTCGGGTTTCGGTGGGTTGAAGAGTCGAAAACTCGACAACAAAAATCACAAAATCATGAAATCTGAAATCTCGATTTGAAAAAGGGCGCAATCATATTATTGAGGTCAAGAGATTTGAGTGATGCTTTGTGTTTGATCACACGGGGCATACTCATAAGCACCCGTGGATACACCATCATGCGTGTGTGAGGGATTCCCTGTGAGGAAAATCAAAGAGTCAATCAGACTCAGAAGGGAAAAGTTAGAACGATCATGCACGGATCTCGGCCTGAGGGTTTGGGGGTCTGCATCAAGTGGTATCAGTGCATAGAAAGAGTTATTTTCTTTTTGTAGCAGAGAAAAGAGAAACGTTTTCAGCCATGCTGCTAAGAAGAAGAGATAGGCCAATGCCTGATCTAGCAGTGGAGAGAGAAATGTGAAAACTACGTGCCAGGATTGATACCATGGAAACAACAGTGAGGTGCACAGCCGATGCTGGGGATATCAGTGAGGCTAAAAGTGAAAATGAGGCTGGACATGAAGAAGAAGTTGCAGTCGAAGATGCTGCAGACGAACACCTATTCAGGGTTGTTGCAAGGATAGTTGCCAGAGAAAAAATGGAGATTCCCATGTATGAGGAAAACCTGGATGTTGAAGAGCTTCTAGACTGGATTAGAGATCTGGATAAATACTTTGACTATGAGGATGTCTCGGAAGATAAGAAGGTCAAACATGTTGTCACTAGACTTAAAGGGCATGCAACACTATGGTGGGATGAAATGCAGGCTAACAGACACTGCAAAGGCAAGCAGAAAATCAAAAGCTGAGATAGAATGGTTGCGAAGATGAAGGACAAATTTATACCCAAGGATTATCAAATCACTCTATTTCAGAGGATGCATAATTTGAGACAGAAGCTAATGTCAGTGAAAGAATACACTGAATAATTCTACAAGATAAACATTAAAGCAGGTCATCAGGAAAATGATAATGAAAAGGTTTCCAGATACATGAATGGTCTACGATATGACATTCAAGACAAGATGAGCATGATGACGCTTTGAAATGTGGAAGATGCTTATCAGATGGATCTAAAAGTTGAAGAGAAGTTGAGCCGAAAGCAAGGTCAAAGAGACTGAGGCAAAAGTCAAGCCAGAGGCAAAACAATTGCCCAAGACAAAACTCAGAAACCTAAAGAAGAAGGGAAGAAACCTCAAACTCAAACTGAGAGAGGAGGAAGCTCACAAAGAGGGCAGTATGCTGATAGAAATACTTTTCCTCGAGCCAAAGGAAGAGGAAGAGGCTGAGGAGGTGAAGTAAAATGTTTTGTCTGTGAAATATCGGACATAAATATTACGAGTGTCCATATAAAAAGAAAGATGGTGGTGAGACTCACATTGTTGAAGCTCAAGGATGGAATGTTGAGAAAGAAGATGCTGAGGGTGGAAGATCCTTAATGATGAGGAAAGTTCTCTTAACACCATAAAAGGAGGCAAAGAACTTAGCCCAAAGGAACAATCTGTTTCAGACTGCTTGCAAAACAAAAGACAAAGTATGCAAAGTCATCGTGGACAGCGGTAACACATACAATCTCGTTTCTATAGAGATGGTAGAAAAGCTGGAGCTAGAGACTATCATACATCCAAGCCCATATAGAGTTTCATGGCTACAAAAGGGACATCAGGTAAATGTCACTAAACAATGTTTAGTTGAATTTAAAATAGGAGGATATAAGGATGAAATATTATGTGATGTCATTCCCATGGATGTTTGTCATCTATTGTTGGATAGACTATGGAAATATGACAGGAATGTGGTTCATGATGGGAGAAAGAACACATACACCCTGGAGAAAAATGGGAGAACGCACATGTTGTTGCCGATTAAGGACAAAGAAGTGAAACCTGAGGTGAGAAACAATGTACTTATCATGAATGGGAAGGAACTTCTTAATGAGGTTAAGAATAAGGAAGACACACAATTTATTATGGTCAGGAAGCCTAGAATTGTTTTGACCAGTACAAGAGTGGATGATTTACCAGAGGAAATCTAGAATTTGCTGGAAGAGTTCATTGATATAGTAGTGGATGAACTACCTTGTTTGTTGCCACCGATCATGAGTATAAGCCATCACATTGATCTTGTACCTAGATCCAGTTTACCAAACAAAGTAGCGTACAGATTCACGCCGACGAAGAATGAAGAAGTCAAGAGGTAGGTCTAGGATTTAATGGACAAATGATTGGTTAGAGAGAGCTTGAGTCCATGCATTGTTCCAACAGTGCTCAGCCCAAAGAAAGATGGAGGCTGGAGGATGTGTACAGACTCAAGAGAAATCAATAATATTACCATCAGATACAGATTTCCATTGCCCAGGATGGACGATTTGATGGATTGCTTGAGTGGAGCAAAGTTTTTTTCAAAGATTGATTTGAAAAGTGGATATCATCAAATTCGTATGAGAGAAGGTGATGAACGAAAGACAACATTCAAGATGAATGAAGGGCTGTATGAATGGCTTGTTATGCCATTTGGCTTAAAAAATGTGCCTATTACTTTCATGAGGTTAATGAACGAAGTCCTGAAGGATTTCATAGGGAAATTCATCATTGTATATCTTGATGATATATTAATTTTGAGTAAGATAGAAGCAGAGCACTTAAGGCATTTAGCCGTAGTGATGAGGAGATTACAGCAAGATAAATTGTTGATTAATATGAAGAAATCATCATTTAGGAGGACAAAACTCATTTATTTGGGTTTTGTTATCTCTGCAAATGAGTTGAATATGGACCCGGAAAAGGTGAAAGCAATTAAGAATTGACCATCACCAAAAAGTGTGTTTGAAGTTCGAAGCTTCCATGGTTTAGCTAGTTTCTACA
>ML858459.1:0-12232 GCA_009831015.1 Picea engelmannii
AAGTAATATGCCCATTATGACCTTCTTAGTGAATTTAATTAAGATATGACCCATAATAACTCAAAATTACGGAAATCGTCGAAATGCAACGGAACCAAAGCCCAGCTGTGCGGAATGGATCCTAATGATGAACGATACAAGTCGGGCCCAAATAAACCCCTCAATAATATCTCCCGAACTCTCTGTCACCCCTATCTGGCTACTCGGGTAGGCATAACACTCTGAAATGTTGTAATGTTATAATGTACCAAAATGGGGACATTACATAGTATAACACTAATACATCATCATCATCAATAACAACACGAGGCTGATACAACATCAACAACAACAACATCACAACACGAAGGCTGGAGCATCATCAACATCAACACTTAAGCTGGAAATCTTTAGTACGAAGTTGGCATCTCATCAACATCAACATGAAGCTGACATCTCAACAACATCAACACAAAGTTGAAAATCTTTAGCATGAGGCTGGCATCTCAACAACATCAGCATGAAGCTTGAAATCTTCAACACAAGGCTGGCATCTCCACAACATCAACAGTTACCATATTTCAACACTCCCCCTTAACAAGAAGGGTATTCTACAACATCATCATGAGAGAGAGAGAGCAACAACATCAACAACATCTGGAACACTGATTGGCATATCTAAAAATCATCTGAAGTTTTTCTCATCATCAATATCATCATCCATAGCAAGGAGCTGGAATGGCATCATCATTATCTGCATCAACATGGATTAGTATAACACTATTACATCATCATCATCAAGAACGACACGAGGCTGATACAACATCAACAACAACAACATCACAACACGAAGGCTGGAGCATCATCAACATCAACACTTAAGCTGGAAATCTTTAGTACGAAGTTGGCATCTCATCAACATCAACACGAAGTTGGCATCTCAACAACATCAACACAAAGTTGAAAATCTTCAGCACGAGGCTGGCATCTCAACAACATCAACACGAACTGGAAATCTTCAACACAAGGCTGGCATCTCAACAACATCAACACAAAGTTGGAAATATTCAGCACAAGGCTGGCATCTCAACAACATCAACACGAAGTTGGAAATCTTCAGCACAAGGCTGGCATCTCAACAACATCAACACGAAGCTGGAAATCTTCAGCACACAACTGACATCTCAATACTACTCCCCCTTTCGAGGGAGGTCCTTTCGGACTATACCAAGCTTGTCTCGAAAGTGCTCAAAGTTTACACGAGACAGAGGCTTGGTCAACACATCTGCAACTTGCTCATCCGCGCCAACATAATGGAGCTTTTATAGCTCCTCTCTGCATCATATCATGAGTGAAATGATACCGGATCTCTATGTGCTTCGACTCATCATGGAACACATCATCTTTATATGACTTTGGTTATCACATAGGATCACAGTGGCTTCCATCTCTAGATCAAATAGATCTGTCAACAACATCCGAAGCCATATGGTTTCACAACTGGCCGAACATGCAACAACGTATTCTGCTTTTGCCGTGCTGGGAGCAATGCTGGATTGCTCCCTACTCTGCCATGAAGTCATTGCTGGCCCCAGATTGAAACAACATCCTGAAGTGCTCTTTCTATCAGAAACACTTCCAGCTCAATCTGAATCAATATATCCATACAATCTGAAGTCATGATCTCTAGTATAACAGAGAGCAACGTCCAACGTACCCTTAAGGTATCTCATCACATGTTTTGCGGCAACAAGGTGAACATGTCTGGGCTCTACCAGATATTGACTCAAGGTGTTCACAACAAAACATATATCTGGTCTGGTATTCGTCAAATACATCAATGAACCAATAATCTGTCTGTACAGAGTAGCATCAACCAATTCTGACGGAGTATCGACCTGGAGCTTCAACTTAGTTTCCATGGGTGTGTTCATGGATTTACACTCCAACATATCGAACCTCTTCAGTTTTTCAACTGCATACTTCCCTTGGTTAAGGAAGATCTTCTCTGGGCTCCTCCAAACTTCAAGACCCAAGAAATAATGCATTAGGTCTTTCATCTCAAACTCTGTAGAGAGCTTCTTCTTGCAATCTGTGATGATCTTTTCTTCATCTTTCTAGAATACATCATCTACATATAGTAGAAACATTACTGGCTCATCATTCATAACCTTGAAGTAAAGGTTAGAATCAACTTTACTCTTGGTAAAGCCCAAGCTTGTCAGGAAACTATCAATTCTGCCATACCAAGCTCTAGGAGCTTGCTTCAACATGTACAAAGCTTCCTTGAACCGACAGACATGAGTCTTTCTATCTTCAATCTTCAAATCCAATTTTTCACATCATATTGTACCATCCTGGTACACTTGCTTCAACTTCAACTTAATGTGCACAATCATGTGCTAGCTTTATGTGCTTTTTGCAAAGCACTATCTGTTTCACTACCTGAGAGTATGTCCTCTACTCTTTCTGCAACTGTTCCTCTGGAACTGAGATTCTGCACCTGCAGCTTCTCTGAAGTTGAGAATGGCTGCTCCATTCTCATTGTGATTGTTGAAATCTGAAAGTAACTCCTCTACTTCATCACGACAACAACTTCATTTGAAATTGAGAGTGGCTCAATAAAAAATAGCTCTTCTTCTTTCATGGAAGTAACTCTATCTGCTATTGTGGTCATGTCTTCATGGCCTGACTAATGTACTGCACCAACTGCCACCCAATTTTAAATGCGGGGATTGCTCCCCCTGAATCTCATACTATCATGGTTGTTCTGGTTGTTTTCATGAATACTTGAACTATTTCTTCAATTACTGGAGTAAGTGTCTTGTCATAGTCTTCTCCCTCTTGCTGGGAGAATCCTCTGGACACACATCAGACTTTGTACATCTGCAACATGCTTGATTTGGTAGATTAGTCTTGGAAGTCAACATTGACTTCCCTTCTAGTCTCATGGAAAAATCCATATCCCAGTCTTTCTGACTTGCTTCCTTCACTATCACTGAAACAAGGGAATCTTCCCAGGAGAATTCATATCTAGTTCTCTATCACTGAAGCCACGATCTAGTCTCTCATGGCATCTGTTTCCCAGTCCTAGAAGATGTCTCTTCATCTGAACCTTTCTGAGATCAGGCTACTCTGTTCTTGATTTCTTCCGAGTCTATTATGACTTCATCATCTCTTACAGAATATACTTGGTGTTGAATACCAAGTCTAAATATGAAAGGCTGAGTCAGACTTCAATTGAATTCTGCTTCCTATTAAGGTGGCTTCATTATCCTTTGACCAAGTCTATTGTGAGTTCTTGTTCTAATGTCTGGTCATCTTTGGAGCCTTCTGCTCCTTACAATCAATCTCCATATGGGATACCCTCGATCTCAAAAATAGCTTCTTCTTCATCTTCTTTGGTACATGGATGTATATGGTCTTTTTCATGTCTCATCTAATCTGTTGCCTTTTGCAACCTTCACTATAGCTTCCTTAGGGTTATCACATGTGACTTGAAACCAAGGTCAACAAAACAACAAGCAAGAATAATACTCTTTTGATAATAGTAATAAAACAATAGCATGAATACTCGTCACAGTAGCTCCTTTAGAGCTTTCATTTGTGACCTGTCTGAAACAGAGATCAAAAGTAAGAAATACCATACAAAATGAGATCAACACTTTTCTAGTGTTGTGATCAAGCATTCATCCAAGGTAACCTGGAACCAACACAAGAAGTTTCTCCTAGAGGAGATGCTAGTTGTATCTGGTAAATGATTACATTAAGCATTTATCTTGATATGCTCACATGCTACCAAGTATAATACTTTTCAAAGACTGCTACCTCAACTATAGTGTTTACTTGTAATGGGGTATTTATCAACTTTGTCATGTGCAACTTCGAATCTTATCAACTTAATTAATCATACCTGGAACCTGGAGTCCCTTCCTCAAGAATGAGTGTGTTGCTTTTCTTCCAAGTCTCCTTCACTCAAGATGACAAGTGCTTTCTTCAACCTGTCTTCTGTACTAAGACAATATGCTATCTTGACAGAAAGTTGGGTTAGAGAATAAACTCTATGATCTCAACTTTAATCCATCTAATACTTTGACTTTAATTTTGACCAAAGGTTAGTATGATGGTCATAGCTTCAACATGCAACCTAGATCAAAATAATGTCATATCAAATAGATGCATGTCAGAATAATCAAACCTGGGTTGCATTATTCCTCTGAATGTGTTGGATCTTGAGATCCTTTTGGATCTATGGCAAGAGATCCCTTCTCCTACAAATACCCTTTAAAGCTTAACAGTTTAAACATATGTGAGTACTGTTAATATTATGGTAGCTTCGGGAGGTATGAACCTCTATTGTGACCTATGACGAGACTAGAATCCTTCGGAAGGAAGCAAAGAATTAAAGGAAACCCTAGACAAGTTGTTGGCTGAACAAATATATTTAAATTGAATTTATTGATACCCAGAAGGAGAAGTCGACCCCAGTTAGATTGGCCAGTCCACTATAAATACAGGGCACCAGTTTCATTATTTCACATCTCAGCAGTTGCAGAGAGAGCTAAATTTGCGCAGGCAGTTGCAGGCAGCCGCAGTTTTGTGCGCAAGTTTTCTGGGAGAGCTAGAAAGTGGTGCGCTAGCTTCTGGGTGGGATCATTTGTTCAGTTTAGTTTCTATTTTCTTGCTTGGTGCATTTAGCCTCTCTTGGCTATTGATTGCTACCAGGATTCTCTTCTCGGTCAAGGTGAAGGTGCTCGGAGGGTGGCTTCGGCCTTTGGTTGGGTGACGAGAGTATCGTCAATGGTTAAACGAGCACAATCCTCTCTATTCTAACAAGTACATACCTCTGATAGCATTTGTAGGTAGTGGCACCATCTGGTAGCAATGGTAATAATTACCAACTGTTAAAAACTTCAAGGGTGACTGCAACTGATACTGCAACTGCAATTGGTACTGCAACTGATTCTGAAATTGCAAATGCAACTTAGGGTTTTATGAGAAAACCCTAATTTTTCAAACTTCAAATTTTGAAATTCTGATCCAGGGATCAGATGCGCCAAGCTGAGGCGAGTAAGCTGGTGCAGTCAGATTTATGAAAATCCAAATTTTACCCCTTGAAATTGAGCTTGCGGAAATCTCGACTAGTACTTCTGGTACCGGTTCTGGTTTTTTTGGTTTTTTGGTTTTCGGGTACCAGTCAAAAAACTAGGGTTTGACTTTCTGGAGGCTCTTTCCACTGAAAGGGTGCGCTCAAGGTGCCAAGGAGTTCCCTAGGCTAGGGCGCACAATTCTAGATGGTTTTTAGGCAAAAATTCCTCTCCAACAAAAAGCCCTAATTTTCTTGTATGACAACAATGGCGTTTTTCTTTATCCAGTGAAAGATGCTCTCTTCAGCTTAGCTCTGATACCATGTTAAGTTTTGAGCTATTATTAGGTTTCTTTTCAATTTACTAGATAACAATAACATATCTAGGATCACTGAGAGAAACACAATCACAAGATACACAACATTTATCCTGGGAAACCCTCATGGGGGAGAAAACCCAGCAAAAACTTCCTTAATATAGATAGCCAATACAATGCCAAGACAATAAGCCAAAACACTAGAGAATATCCAATACTGAGCAATGCGCCTCTCTCTTCCTTCTTCTCCCAACTGCAACTACCAAACTTGCGCACTGGATGAGCGAATGAGTGAGTGATTAAATGAGGCGCTGGCTTCCTTTATTTATACAAACTAACAGGTGCTGGAAAGGTGTCTCTTCACTGGGCACGACTGACTTGTCTTCTTAGTGGTTAAAACCACTTTAATTAGCCCAGGGGTCGACTTCTCAATTTGCATAATATATTTAGGGTTTAACCAATCCAAAAAAGGGTATTTGGTCAATTACAATGCCCGACATGATCAATCCACAAAAGGGGATTGATCTAATGAATAATATAGAATACTCTTTGCAGTTACAATATTTCAACACATGATTGCCACGTTCTGAGGTTCCTTCTCTTTCCTGCTTCAAACTGTGGTTCCATGATCTTTCCTTTCACGATATCCAACACTTTATTCTTGGCAAGGATGAGGTCAATCCTTTTCTTCCATGCTCTGAAGTTAGAAACCCCTTCTAACTTGTTTTCTGACTTCATAGAGTAAGTCATGATTGCTTTGACTTGGTCAACCTTTGACTTTGACCAACAACTCAAACTTGACGTCTTGGCTTGCTGAGAGTACTAGGAGGTGCACTAGGCTAGGGCGCACTAGGTTATCCACAAATTAGGTCAAGCGCTTCACTTAAGGTGCCTCAACAGGTTAGGGTTTCATTGTTGCAGCAAAACTCTGATTGCAACTGCAACTGCAACTGAGCAAATCCTCCCAATCTACCTTCCAGTGGTTAGACTGTCCGAAGATAGTGTGGGCCCATAACTTGTTAGAAATAATAGGTGTGCTCGTTTCACCGTTGACAATATCTCAATATTTTCACCCTACCATAGGCACAAAGGCCACCCCCGAGCACCTTAACCTTAACAAACTGAATAATCCCGGAAGTAAATCCTAGAACCAATAGCCAACCAAGGTAGCGTACTTCTCTCCAAAGTTAGCGTACCAAGCAGAAAGTCCAAACCATAACCAAGGCAGAAAGTCTAAACCATAACCAAAGACCAAGTCACTACTGCAACAGTGGCAACTCTCCTCCAGTTATGCGCATCACTTGTCCTTATGCAGTCGTGAGAGTGAGTGAGTACAAATGAGCTCTAGTGCCCTCTATTTATACTGCTCCAACTCACCTAACTGGGCCGACTTCTCTTCCTAGAGGCTAATAACTCAATATTAATTATTCTCTTGAGCCGACTTGTCTTCTAGGGTTATTATCCAACGTTTTAGGGTTTCTCTTGCTTCCCGAAATATTCTAGTCTTGTCAAAGGTTACACGTAGAGGTTAATACCTCCCGCAGCTACCATAATATCAACAGGTAGTACTCTATGTCAATGTTGCCAGAGCGCGGAGCGTTTTTAGGAAGCAAAGCGTCGTGAGAGTCATTTTCAAAAAATCCTCGGGAGTGAAGCATCCCGGAAGTGTTTATTATATATATATATATAATTTTTTTTTATATATATTGCGTTTATATTAAAAAAAACATGCAAAAAGACAAATTAGCTACAGAAGAAAAATGCTTCATCCCCTCCGTCACAGCTTGATACTCCTCTTCCACCAGCAAAAAAGGTGGCTCCACCACCTCCACTGCCGGTATGTGAGTTGCTTTCTAAGCTAACTCCTGCAGATGACATTCAGTTGAATATAGATGTTGCAAACATGTTTGGAAAACTGAATATGACAGTCCCAGTGACGGAGATGTGTAAGATCCCTTCCATAAAGAGGGAAATTTTGAGGATATTACAGGTGCCGACCGAGAAGGAGGATCCTCCCATCATTTTGAACACTATGTATCTCGATCGACCAAGGAACAAGAACCCTCCTTTCTATCTTTCATTAGGCATGAATGGCCTCCACTTGAACAACTACATGCTTGATTCAGGGGCCTCAACAAATGTCATATCCTTAAAGGTAATGAAACAACTTGGTTTGAAGACAACCCGACCTTATGGAAATGTTTGTGGTATTGATTCAAGAAGAGTTAAGGTCTTGGGAGTATGTGAAGACGTTGAGGTATTTTTAATAGATTTTCCACATATCAGCATCCTCATGGACATATTGGTGATCGATGTCCTTGATGCCTGGGGGATGCTCTTGTCAAGGGCCTGGTCCTCAGCCCTTGGAGGTTTTCTTAGCATGGACCTTACACATGCATATATTCCCATGGGCGATGGAACATATGAGATCTTACATAACAGGGAAAAGAAAGATACACATGTGATGGATTTGAGGGGCCCAAACTATGTCAGTGAGCACTACCATGATATGCCTCCACAAGTTATTGAGTATGATCCATCCGAGTTACCCTTCATTCAGGAAGATTCCATAGAGATGTTTCTCCCATGGACAGATGAAAAGAAGACTTCAAAGTACTAGGGGAAGGAGCTGGGATCTATCCATATTGTACAAGAAGAAGATGAGAAACATGAAGAAATCGTCAAAGAGACAGTCCACACAGAGCTTTCATATGATGAAAATACACCTTGCATCAATTTCAATGAAGGGAGTCTTGTGCTCACGTGGGACAAAAGAAAGGGCAAGCCCAGATATGACCAAAACGACAACAATTCATGGCTTGGCCCTTACATCATCAGGAAGAAGTCTGAAAAAGAAAGGTACTATCTGACAACATTAGACGAGAGAAAGATGCCATTGCCAGTAGATGGGTCTCTTCTCCAACCTCACATCCAGGTCACATGACTTTTTCAGGGCCCATGCCCCAGGTAAGTAGGTAAGTCATTTTGATTCCCTGCGTTTGCATCTTGATTGCTCATACTAGTTTAGATTCATTTCATTTTCATTTTTCTCTACTTGCACTATTGATTTCATGCTTAGCTTAGAATTTATTGAAAAAATGTCAAAAAGTTTCTTTTTCTAGTTTAGTTGGCTTTGATTTATCATCATATGAGAACAAGGATGAGTAGGCCATCCTGCACTTGACAGTTTGATGTTTCTTTGCAGGCACAGGTCTATCAGGAGATGCTACGGTTCTCATGCACTCTACGACGAGCACATGTCCCCAAGTAGGAGCCAGATGTTATCCCCATTTTGTGGATCACTAAGGAGATTATGTCTCGAGGCCCTCAGGTTGTAGATATGGGGTGTCGAGAGACTACATGGCCAACAATACCTTTTTGCACAGATGGAAAACCCACTCACCACCACAAATGGTCATAGATTTGTAGATGGCATCCACCACACCAGCTGGCTTCCAGAAGGCAGTGGGCCTTGCTCCATGAGGTACAAGTCAGTATTATGGTGAGCATCATTTCAATATTTAAGCTATTTGATTATGTTGTATCTTAGATTGCTCTAGATTTCATGATATATGCTTGGACATTATGCCTTTTGCCCTTCTTAACCTTGGTAGTTGACATTGTGCCCTAGTAAGTGGTTTTCCTTGGGGATGGGTTTGCTACTGGGAACTCCCTTAATGAGCCATCGTACTGTTCCCGACCATACTTATCACTTTCCATCATTGTTCCCCTCCATTTCCTTATCTCTTGGGATTTTAGGGTGTATTGACCCAAGAAGGGGTTGTCACTCATTCTATGGGAAGAAGGGGCTAGAGGCCCAGAGGGGTTGATGTTGGGTAAAAGATAAAAGCCTTGTATAAACCTTCCAGATGCTTCGCCCAGGGATCACCCAAGAAAACAATGAAATGCTTATCTTTGAGTAAAGGGGACCCACCATATAATAAAGAATGCTTAAATGGTTAGTTGAAGGACAAGAGGTCTCATCACGGGCCGACCTATCACGTCCATGGATATCTAGTGGTATGACATTGTCATCATTTGGTCACCAAATCAGGGCAATGGTTCTCAGTTGCATGGCTGAGAGAAAGGGGGTCTCATAACGAGCCAACCTTCTCATTTCCATTAGGTGTTTGTGGGTTACATTGCCATCATCTGGTCACCACGCCAGGGCAGTGATCTTCAATCTCTCCTTATGCTATATTGAAAATAAAGAAATAAGGATAAAAGGCAATTGATGGGCTTGGAAAAAGTGCATTGCGGACGAAGGTACTGTTATCGCACAGTTTGTAGCTAGGTCAAATGGCTAGAAGATAGAGGCCAAACTGGTGTAACAGGAACCTACCCCACCGAATGTCACCACAATGGAGAGGTTCTTTCTATTCAGGGAGGTTAGGCCCAGGGGAGACGTCCTCGGTAACCTGGGGTTTTGAAGAGGCCAAGGTATAAATGTCAAAGTAAAAGTCCCTCCTCACAGGTTACCACCAAGATCAGATAGTCCGGCTAAACAACCAATAATGAAGTGTAGCCCCAAATGAGAACACCTGCCCGGAACAAAGCAACAACAAAACAATATATGCAGGCTATAATTCAATGGGTTAGTACTTCATATAACTATTTGATGTCAATAGATTAGCAATTATAACAATAGATATTGATGAGATCAATGTTTATCAATATAGTAGTGGAAAAATATCAATTCATCAATAAATATTGAGATGATGTAGCCAACAATGTATTTAATCAATCCCTTACTCAATAAATGATTTAAAACACCATCTAATTGCTTATCAATAGAAAGTGTTGCGTCAAGATGGAATAACCAAGTGTGACGTCAGCTTTATTAGGGTTAGTAGTTAGCTAGGGTTTCAAATTATAAAAGTTTTAAGAGTTGTTTGAGCACTATCACTTCAACGTTGTGGACCTGAGATCAGTGCCTAAGGGTAGATGGAGTCAATTTAGGAGAGGGCACAAAGGTTGAAGGGAATAGGCTTAAGGACTAGAGGGAAGGGTTCTGAAGTGCTGCAATGGCAGGGCCCCAGAATCAAAACCCTAGGGGAAAGAGGCTCACTCCGGTGTTGCTTAAGCAAGGCCTCGTGCTCTTTCCTCCTTCCTTAGGTTAAACTTGGCAAAATGGCTAGCATAAAAGATAAGTCAAGACGAGAGTGAGGTGAGGGAGAGTGTTGCAATGGCAATGCCTTATCACCAAACCCTAGAAGCAGGACGGCCCTAGGTGTAGATAACCTAGGCCTGGGACGTCTCCTCCTTCTTAACTCTTAAAAGGCACGGCTAGCACAGGGGAAGAAGTAAAAAGAGTGTAGCAATGGCTAGGCTCTTCCCTCTTTCTTCAATGGCTGAATATTTCTCTTTTAGGGGACATGAAAGAAGGACCTACTTGTGTGCTTGTCACCTAGGGTTTTTAAATCAACAAAGTTTATAAATAAATGCAAGAATATAAAACTACAACCATTCAATTAAGAGGTTTTGCAGAAAAAACACTTACATATCACCATGAAATAGCATTGCAAACCCTAGTTGTAAACCTTCCTTCAAGAGAAATGCCAAAAATGCCAAGAAAAGCTTTCCTTCAACAAGTGCGCCTCACTTAAAAGATGAAATACCCCAACAAGGGCGGAAAAAATCAGATCTCACTAGGAGAGTGAGTTGTGTGTTATGTCAAAATGAGGATAAATTTGATCAATATATACTGTATCATGACCTTTAATTAATTTTAGGTCATTCAAAATAGCCGACAAGGCTACAAACCAAAATCATACTGTTTTTACATTAAATGTTAAATTAAAACCCTAACTGAGCATAAGCAAGATGTCAAGCCCTACTGAGGGTGACGTTAGCCCCTTTTTAGGGCAAATGCAGCACAAAATGACAAAACGTTGGCCCTCTTTGGGCCTCCCAATCATGCCACACGTGCCCGCTGCCCTGTCCAACTGTCACATGCTCAAAGTGACGTCAATGGCTCCGAGGTGACGTTCTGGGCCAATCAAGGGAAACGTTCCACTGGAAGTGGGTCAACCCCCCTAGGCCGGGCTCAGCCAAAGTGCCTCTGATGGAAACGTCCTCTTCTTCTCAGGTGCAAAAGCTTGGTCAAACACTGTCCTATCTCTTCCCCTGATGGGGTCCCAACAACCATCTGATGGGCTCTTCAGCCCCATGGAGGTCCGAACTAATCATCTCCCCATGTGGTACCTGTCTGTCGAGCATGGTCCTGCACATCAAAAACTACGCCCTCCATGGGCTCATTAGTCACAGGGATCATAGCAATATCAATCACATTTCATCATCAATTTTATCAAACATATGCATAAAAGCCCTGATATATCATTCAATAGCTCAAAGACTCTACAAAAACCTACAATACAAGGTTGAGAAAAAGGACAAGATAGCCTATTGGGCTAGCATCCATAAGGAAAGGAAAGTTTCCAAGGGGTTTCATCCAAGCCATGTAGTCGAGATGAAGTGGTTCAAGGGATGTCCAGACATACGGGTAGAGTGAGAGTCAGGGATGCATGATGTTACCTGTGGGTGCCTTTGTAGAAGGCGAGCTGTACCCGTCATGGATGCAATTTTTCCAAGCCCTTTCTTGCCTTTATTCTTTTCTTTTCTTTATTTATTTTTTCTTTTTATTTCAAGGACTAACTAGAGGACACTGCCTTGGCGTGGTGACCAGAGCTGATAGTGTTACCCACAGCTACTTTCACAGCGGTGATAAGGCTGGCTCGTGATGAGACCCCCTTTCCCTTGGCCATGCAACCAAAGGTCACTGCCCTGGCGTGGTAACCAGATGGTGGCAATGTCATGCTGTTAGGTACCCATGAACATAATAGGCTGGCTC
>ML858460.1:15435-26235 GCA_009831015.1 Picea engelmannii
ACGCCCTCCATGGGCTCATTAGTCCTCGGGATCATAGCAATGTCAATCATATTTCATCATTAAATTTATCAAATAAATGCATGAAATCCCTAGCATATCATCTAAGAGCTCAAAGACGTTACACATATCTACTATACAAAGTTTGAAGAAACCAACAGAATAAGCTATTGGGCTAATATCCATAAGAAAAGGAAAGTTTCCACAGAGGATCATTCAAGCCATGTATATGAAGTGGTATGGTCTAGGGATGTCCAGTCATAGTAAGACCAGGGGTAGGTGTTGTCTGTGGGTGCCTTTGTAGGAGGTGAGTTGTACTGTTGGTCACTCTAATTGCTTAATTAATTTAAACAATCAAGTGCTACATAAATTGTCAACCCAAGTAAGTATGTTTATTTCAAAGGTAACCACGCACTATATATGCTCAATTCCAAAAGCAACCTAGAGTTGTAGTAAAGGAAACTATATTAATTACACTTGCCTTGAATAAACTGAAGTTCTGACTTGAATTACAGGAAAGCAACCTACCTATTGCAGAGCTTAAAGAGATGATAAAGAATCCTGGATTACATTAAAATAACAACTTCAACAGGAAAGAACAACTATTCTGTAACCAGAGAATAGGACCCTATTCCCAAGCAGGAACTCCAGCACCTTGTTCTGATTAACACACTTTCATGAAAACATTAATGCATAGAAAGCTAACTCTATCTAACAGAGAACAGGACCCTTAATCTCTTCCATTAAGCAGGAACCTTTAGCACCAGTCTCTGATTAGCACACTCAGGAAATAATTGAAAGATGACTACTTCTAGCAGAGAACAGAACCCTTAATTCCTTCCTTTAAGCAGGAACCTTTAGCTCTAGTCTTTGATTGGTACACTCAGGAATATAATTGAAAGCTGACTACTTCTAGCAGAGAAAAGAACCCTTAATTCCTTCCTTTAAGTAGGAACCTTTAGCTCTAGTCTCTGATTACCAAACTTCATAAATTCATCACACAAGATTGCTAATTAAAATGATTAACAATTAACCAAGCATGAACTTTCATGAAAACAATGCAACGTTCAATAAAACGAAATTCTTAGCAAGACAGAGTTCAGTAGTGTTTCAGCAAAGCAAAATTCATAAAAGTAGTGTTTCAGCAGAACAGAAACTAATCAAGGCATAAACAGAATTCACACTAACACACTATAAAACTAACGGGTGAATCTTGTGAAGAAGGTGGGCCCTCCCTTCTCACAAGATTCCCATGAGACGAAAAGGCTAGAGAAGGATGCTCAAAACAGTCTTTTATTCATCTATCAATGTATCATATTACAATCTAAAAATGAAGTACGTCCTTCTCTCTGAAAATTTCTTAGTACATCAAAAACTACTCCCTTCGAATGGTGATTTCCTCTTATTTAAAGAGGAGAATCCCTTCGGTACAATTGATCAACAAATTACAGGTGTATATCTGGGTCCTATTCTTAGTTGGATCGATTTTCTAAATTGGAATAGGATGTCCTAGTCTCCCGCAACAGAATGCTATTACGAATGTTGAATGAGGTGTTGTTGTTACGGTTGGAGTGACAGTTTCTTGTTGTTGCTGCATGTTGTTTCAGCACCGCAAATCGCGAGATGTTTCAGCCATGGGATTTGCGCTCTTATCTGTTTCAGCATTCTCATGTAGCAGCGATGGTTAGTGCTTGTCTCACGGTGCAACTGTTGTAGAGTTGTTGTTGACCTCTGACTGTGTAATGGATTCCTTTATGTTTCAGCATCGTCGGTCCTGGGCTGTGTAACGGCTTCCTCTGTGTTTTAGCATCGTGACCATGAACTGTGTAACAGCTTCCTCAGCATCGTAAATCATGAACTGTGTAACAGCTTCTGTGTTTCAGCATCTGCGACCCTGGACTGTGTAACAGCTTCTGTGACTTGTTGTTTCAGCAACAGGCCTCAAATGCTAATCTGCAGTTTGAACTGTTTCAACACTTATACATTTCTAATCAACGGTTAAGTACGAGAGTGATGTAAAATATTATGCAAAACAGATTAAACGTATAGTAATGAGAAGGGACGTTGTATACCTCTGGAATGATAAGATAAAGTGATAATATGAGTTTAAATGTGGGTGATCAAGAGTGTAATAGTGGCAAAAAGTATGGGCAAAAAGGTACATTGTGTGGTCCTAACATCCCCCCCAACTCAAGGTGTTGCATGTCCTCAGGAAACTTCACTCTGAATCAGAGTCTGAATACGAACTCTGAGCGTGTAAGTTACTCAAGTAGTAACTGTGGGAGGTGTTGTTTGTTGACGTTCTGAACCCTTGGACACGTTGTAACCTTTGCCAAGCTGTTGTTTATGTCTTCTTAGGCAACTTATAATGGATTTGATATCTCTCTATTGGCAACCAGAGGATAGGAAAATAAAACCGGTACCCTATCCATCTTTCGGCACATTGTTGAACACACTGGATGTAGTTGGGTACCCTGGAGATTGCTATCTCGAGGTTAGCAGGGCTAAGAGGATTGTGTTCCTGTCTTTTCTCAGTGGATTGCTGCCAAAACAAGTTATTTCCCTGGAGGGAAGAAATCTCTATAGTTCTGATGAAGTGCTGGCAATCCTGAAGCACTGTTGATTGTAGCTGCTGAACATTTTCAGTCATCCCAGGTTTCTTTAAGAACTGATAATATTCTGTGACAAAGGTGGCTGCATTCTGTGGCTCTGGTCTTATCCAGAGAAGGCGGTTATATTCATTGTGCTTGGCAGCCAAAAATTCATCCTGCCACAAAATCTAATTGTGGAGAAAGGAGGTGAATGCCTGAATCTGAATGTCCTCGACAAGAGGAATAAGGTTCAGCTGCCTGTTCTTAGGAATGGCCTCGTTATGAAAATATACCTCACAGAGGAGGTGTTGATCCCTAGCAGATGCTTCTGTAAAAGTTTTGACAAAATCTGCTGGGTGTAGTACTGCATGGGGTTTACCTTCTGTGATTGATTTGATCTGAAACCATGTGAGTCGTTCCATAAGGAACACGGAGTAGTTGCTAGATGGTTTCCTTGTAGCCAATAACTTTTGTGTCAGGTCAAATACCAGGGCCAATCTGCCTTTCAATTCTTTGTTTTGTTTCTTCAGAGCACGAGCTTCCTGACGTGTCTGCTCTAAAGCTTCCCAATTTGAGTAGGTATGATTTGTCCAGATTTGTCTATGCTCTTGTAGGCTTTTAGCCTGTGTTGCAGCATAATCTTTCTTCCATTTTTGTATTACTGCCTGCTCATCCCATGGCCGAGTCTGTGTTTCAGCGTTTCAAGTAGTGGGGTGAGGTAAGGTATGAGTAGATTGTTCCACGAAAATGTGGAGATTGATCTGACTAGGAGGTGTAAATTCCTCCATAGGCATTGTCTGTACAGCTTTGTTGACAAAAGTAGGGGCTTCCTTTGTTGCAATGCAGGGCTTAGTCCTAATCTTGGGAGGTCCTGCTGGTTCTTGTGTTTCAGCTGTAGCTGGTTCTTGTGTGACAACTATAGTTGGTTCTTGTGTAACAACAGGTTCTTCCTTTTTTACTACAAAAGTTGAAGGAGTAGGGGGAGCTCCTGATATTGGGACTTGAATTACCTTATAGCCTGCTTGATAGTAAATATCCCCACATTTACAACACATGTATTCTTTACACAAGCTCTCTGTAGTCCCCTCTGACATAGTTGTTGTGCAAGCTAGGGTGTACAAATTTAGTTCCTTCTCATATGCTTCCTTTGCCCTGGATAGTTCTTGCTTGTATGCTTCCAGTTCAGACTTTAAAAACTCATTTTCTTTCAAGACATAGGCCACTATTGGTTCTGGTTGAGGGATGACTGGTTCTTGTGTGGCAGTCACAGCCTCACTAGCTGGTTCTTGTGGAGCAGCTACAAGAATGGCAGTTGATTCTTGTGTTTCATCTTCTTGATGTAAGGAAAGTAACGTTGCAGCACCCTGGACTTTTGATTCCTGTATCTCAGTGTCAATATCAGCATCTGGTTCTTGTGTTTCAGCTGTAGCTGGTTCTTGTGTGGCAGCTATGGCTAGTTCTTGTGTTTCAGCCACTGGATGTGTAGCTGGTTCTTGTGTTTCAGCTACGGAATGGGTAGCTGGTTCTTGTGTTTCAGCTACGGAATGGGTAGTTGGTTCTTGTGTTTCAGCTACGAAATGGGTAGTTGGTTCTTGTGTTTCAGCTACTGGGTTTGAAACAGATGATGGCGCAACACCCTGGCCATCTGGTTCTTGTGTTTCAGTGCCCGTGGGTGGAGTAGGCAAAGATTCCGACGTTTGAGAGGTTAGAGGTGTACGGGGTATTAGTCGGATGGGTTGGAGGTCTAGGGAAGTGGCAATGATGGTTGGCCTTGTTGAGGCCCTTGTTCGTTTTCTTTGTAAGAAGGGCGGAAAGAAAGGAATTTGTTTTCTTTTACGTGGGGGCTTTTCTTTAATGATGGGGCAGGGGGAATTGTCTGGCTCATAATCATCACTAAGAATATGAAGGGCGGGAGTGGATGATTCTGGTAAAGTGTGGGGCGGGCTTGGTATGGTAGGGGGGTTAATTGGACTGACTGGTTCTGTAGGCGGGCTGTTAGGTACTTCTGGAGAGTTTGGAGGGTTTTGCGGTTGCTGCTCGTGGAGGTTTTCAGGAATGTCAACAGCTCTTTGGGGGTTTATGGGTGGGTTGTTTAACGTAGGGTTTTGTTGGGTGAAACCCCTTTGGATGAGCAGTTGGACGATACGGTGATGGGTGAGTGAAAGGGTGGGATTTTTACCCTTTCTGCACTAGTGCGCCATATTTTTAAGACAACCAAGCAAATAATAGGGAATATTCACCCTTCTATTATGTCGTAAATGAGACAAAAGGACAAAATCGTGCTGGTAGACTACCTAGTATCGGCCTTCGCAGGTGAGCTAGTGCTTGACGAATTTTGCAACTTCCGGCCATGGAGGCAGCAAGGAGCTGAGTCGGATACCCCGACCTTTAGGTTTAATTTGTTCCCCTGGCAAGAGGAAGTTCTGCTGGGCATTCCGAATGATATGTTTTCGGCTGAACATGCGATTTTCATTGGTAGGGAGGCCTGAAACCTGTGCTATATCCTCTTCAGTTACTGAAATTCGGACCCCTTGAACAGTGGAATGGTCTTCCTGGAGGTTTTGAGCGAACTGGAGAACCTGTTGTTCATCATACCATTGGAGTCTCTGAAAATAACTGAGCCATCCTACCTGCTGAAAAATTTGATAAGCTACTGGATAATGTTCTAACAGGGCTGTCGTGGCACGTTCGTTCCGTATAACAGAGCCTCCCATAGCTACCAGCTTGGTAAAATACAGGGTCAAAGAGTTTGAGTAACAGCTTCTGCGCAGAGTGAGTTTTCCGAGCGACAGTATGCAAAATGTGGTCAAATACGCGAAAGGGTGGTGAAATAGGAATGGCGGTGGTGAATTCATGTGGAATGATGGTATAGAAGATTTGATGTGTCCTCCCCTCCCGTCAAGTGCGGCTAATAATGATTGCACTCGAGTGGTCATAATTATTTAGAATCTTCTCATTAACTATAGCTTAACTGTATTACATAAGATTTACATACCTCACCTTACCTTTTGATTCGTTCTGCAAACAAAATATCATGCCTATTCATGGTAGTTCTACAGTAGTCGTGATGGAGACTTTTGATTTATTAGATGAATTGTATCAAGGGTTTGCTGACTGGAATGACGAACTATAGTATGAGAGCATAAAATCTTGTTGACGGATGATGTTGAAAAGTTGGTGTTTCAGCAACAGAAAAGAACGAGGCAAAACAATTGTTGGACGGTGTTGTTTCGGTGATGAGAAAATGTGAAGAACTGATGAACAATGGTGTTTCATCAACAAGAAAAACGGGGCAAAACAATTGCTGGACAGTGTTGTTTCGTCGCTGAAGGAAGTGAAGAATAGTTGGACTGTAGTGTTTTGGCAATAGGGAGAAGGAGAAAAATTATTGTGAATGGTGTTTCAGTGATGTGGAAAGTGATGAAAAGTTGCTGACAATAGTGTTTCAGCAACAGAAAGGAAGAGGCGAAACAATTGTTGGACGGTGTTGTTTCGGTGATGAGAAAATGTGAAGAACTGTTGAACAATGGTGTTTCATCAACAAGAAAAACGGGGCGAAACAATTGTTGGACGGTGTTGTTTTGTCGCTGAGGAAATGGGGGAAAGTGGTAAAAGGTTATTGAATAGTGATGGGGGGAAATGGTAAAAGGTTGCTGAACAGTGATGGGGGAAAATGGTAAAAGGTTGCTGAACAGTGATGGGGGAAAATGGTATGGGGTTAGTGGTGTTTCAGTAATGAAGAAAAGGGAATGAATTGGTGTTTCAGCAAGAGAGGAAAGTCAGAAGTGTTGAACAGTGGTGTTTCAGCATCGGGAAATCTTGTCTCTTTGTGAAGTAGGATCGTCCTTTCCTAGTGGCCTGTTCTTCGATCGAGAATCTGCAAAAATCGATTGTAACATGGTATTTCTTGACAGGGATTATTAGTAAATAAAATCTAATCTAATACTAAAGAAATTAACTTAAAAGAATTAATTGCAATGAGGGGTAGAAACCCCCTCTAAGAAGAGGAAATAGGCGTCTACCATGCATGTGGCCTTAAAATCTTCTTTGGAAATAGGGCGCTGGTATAGATGGAGCCAATGACCATTTACAAGTAACGGATTTTTGGAGTCATCGATTGTGAGGAGCCTTACTGTTCCATTGGGGAAAATAGTGTCTACTTCGTAAGGTCCAAGCCATCTTGTACGCAGTTTCCCTTGAAATTCTTTGAATCGAGAGTCATATAGTAGGGCCCAATTACCTTTTTGGAACTGCTTGTTTTTTATAGTTTTGTCATACCATTTTGATCTTTGATGTTGAATTATGGTTGTCTGTTGAATGGCATCTAATCTTTTCTCCTTCAATTCATTAAGTTGTTGCAACCTGGTTGTCTGTGCATCGGTTAAATCAAGGTTGACAGCTAAAGCAGTCCTTAAGGTTTTTATCTCAAATTTTACAGGAAAGACAACACTCTTTCCATAGACTAATTCATAGGGAGAGAATCCTGTAGTATTTCTCCAGGTAGTTCTGTAGGCCCATAATGCTTCGGGGAGCCTATAGGACCAGTCATTTCTATTTTCCTTCACTGTTTTTGTGAGAATGGCTTCTATTACTTTGTTTGTGCTTTCCACCTGTCCATTGGCTTGGGGGTGGTATGTTGTAGTCATTCTATGCTGGATATGATATTCTTGAAGGGTGGCTTTGAAACCATGAGAAGTGAAAGGAGGTCCTCCATCTGTAACTAATTCTCTTGGCACTCCAAATCTGATGAAGATGTCTTTAAATAAGAAATTTATAACTGCTTCTTCGGTTGCTCTGTGAAGTGCTTTGAATTCCACCCATTTAGTCATGTAGTCTATGCAGACCACTATGTAAAATTTTTGATTGGATGGAAGGTTGATGGGTCCTACAAAGTCTAAGGCCCATCTTTCAAATGGTTCAAGTACTATCTAGGGGTTTAATGGAATTTCATATCTATGATTAGGTTGGCCTACTCTTTGGCAGCTATCACAGGCCTGGACATATTTCTTTGCATCTTTGAAGAGTGAGGGCCAATAGTACCCCATCCTGAGAATTTTGTGTGATGTTCTCTTATCAGCAAAATGCCCTCCACAAGGTCCATCATGACAAGCTTTTAGTAGATCATACACCTCATCTTCTCTAATACACCTTCAGATTTCTTGATCAGCTCTTGTATGAAAAAGACACCCACTTATCCAACTATACCGAGCACTTTGATGAATGATACTTCTTTTCTCTCGGTGGGATAGGTGTGGTGGTAACTTCCCTGCAACCAAGTAGTTAGCAATGTCTGCATACCAAGGTGAGTGGACAGAAACTGCAAATAGATATTCATCAGGAAAGGAATTATCTACTGGGGTATCATCATCATGTGTCAACCAAGAAAGGAAATCAGCAACTACATTCTCTTTTCCTGGTCTATCTACAATTGTGATATCAAATTCTTGCAATAATAGTAGCCATCTAGTGACTCCAGCATTTGTGATAGGTTTGTTCATTAAGTATTTGATAGTTGAGTGATCAGTATGGACAAAAGTAGAATAGCCAGTAATGTAATGTCTAAATTAATTAATTGCATAGATAACTGCTAAGAATTCCTTCTCAGTGACTGTATAATTGAGTTCAGCAGGGGTCATATTCTTGCTGATGAAATAGATAGCATAAGGGAGATGATTTTCTTCTTGTCCCAAGACAGCTCCTATTGCAGTATCTGAAGCATCGGAGGATATATGAAAGGGAAGTGTCCAGTTAGGTCCTCTAAGAATAGGAGTTGTAGATAACTGATGTTTAAGTGTGTTAAATGCTTCCTGGCAAAAATTAGTCCATTTGAATTCAGCATTTTTCATCAGTAACACAAACAGGGGAGAAGCTATTTTGGAAAAATTCTTGATAAATCTTCTGTAGTATCCAGCATGTCCTAGAAAACTTCTTACCTTTGTTTGGGTTTTGGGAGTAGGGAGATCCTTAATGACTTGTATCTTGGATGGGTCTACCTGAATTCCTTGAGATGAGATAAAATGTCCAAGCACTATTCCTTCACTCATCATCATATGACATTTTTATGTTCTTAAGGAGAGTTGGGCTTGTATGCATCGTTTGAGTACTTTCTCAAGGTTTTGTAGTGCTTCCTGAAAAGAAACACCATAAGGAGTAAAGTCATCCATAAAGATTTCCATAGTCATTAAGCATATCAGAAAAGATTCCTAAAACTGCTCTTTGGAAGGTTGCCGGTGCATTACATAGTCCAAATGGAAGGACTTTATAAGCAAAGGTTCCCCAAGGGCTAGTAAAAGTGGTTTTATCTTGATCTTGAGGTGCAATTTTGATCTGGTTATACCCACTGAAACCATCTAAAAATGAGAAAAATTTCTTCGCTGGCAAATTATCTAACACCTGATCAATGAATGGTAATGGAAAGTGATCTTTTTGAGTGGATTTATTTAAAGCTCTATAATCCACACATACTCTCCATTTCCCGTTTTTCTTTGGAAATATTACCAATAGGGAAACCCATTCACTATCTGATATAGGATAAATAAACCTTGCATTGAGTAATTTTTTAAGTTCTTCTTTGAGGATTTCTCTTAAATTCAGGTTCATTTGTCGCTGAGGTTGGCAGATTAGCCGACAATCTTCCTTAATATATATTCGATGAGTGCATAATTCAGGAAAGATTCCTTTCATATCTGTGTAATCCCATGCGAATGCTTCTTTATTTTCCAGAAGTAACTTCATTAATTGTTGTGTTTCAGCATCTGTCATATTAGGGTTTATGTTTAGTGTTTTTCCAGGTTCAATTTCTACTGGTATGCTTTTAGAGGATATGGTGTTAGATATTTGAGGTGGGCCTTCCGAGTTGAGGTTTTCTTGATTATCAGACTCCAACAGTGCAGTTAGTTGATTATGAGTTTCTGGGGTCACAGAGGAGCATTCGCAAATAAAATTATTAATCACTTCATCCTCGGTGGAGTCTTTCAAGCTTAGAGCTTGTCCGATAGTCAAAAGGGGTTGAGTAGGTTGATCATCAAAATCTACCCATACAGATTATCATTATTAATCAAGGGTGTAGCGTGAGGGTAGAGGGTAATCTGTTTTGTTTCGTAACCGTTTGAAATTGTCATTGAACCTGATCTACAGCTGATAAAAGCATCTGTTGTGGCTAGCCAAGGTCTACCCAAAATTAGAGGGTGGCCCCCCAACTTTGTTTTGGGTTGTAGTACCACAAAGCCAGCTGGGTAATTCCAGGATTCTACAGAGATACTGAGGTCTTCAATGACTCCTTCGGTTTTAATTGTGGATCGGTCAGCTAATTCTAGGATAGTTGGGGTGTCTCTGAGTTCATTTTGCAGTTGTAGCAATTGTAAGGTTTCTAGAGTCATGATATTGATAGCGGCACCTAGGTCTACCAGAACTCGAGGGATTATCGTTTTTCCAACTTGCACTGAAACGGTAGGGTGGTCGGGATCACCATATTTAACTGGGGGAGCTTTTCCTGACATTAGTGTAGACAAGTCTCCCATAACATGGACTGTAAGGGGATCCTTAATTTTCCTACCAGGCTTTTTAACACAAATGTCTCGCATCGTCCTGGCATAGATTGGTACGTCTCAGAGTGCTTGTAGTAGAGGAATTTTGACACATAAATTTTGTAATTCCCCTAGAATATTGAAGGCTGGTGGCTCAGGCGTTTTAGTTAAGGCTAAACGCTCAGGAAATGGTGGTTTTGTTGTTTTAGCAGCATTGTTAGAGGATGATTGTACCTCTTCAGGTACATCATGCTCTTTTGTTTCCTCTTTATCAGAAGACGTAACATCAGCTATGGTGGGTGTTATCACTGAAATTTCGTCCGCACAGGGCGACAAGAACTCTGCATCGTCAACACAGAAAAACAGTCGTTCATGGCACAAGGATTAAATCCCCAGCACAGCAAAAGGGTCAAAACTATGCAAAATGGCCAAAAAATTAAAAAGCGCTATGCACCCACTGGGTGCGCGCGCGCGCAACATCTTCGTATCTGGAGCGCATATGCGCGGCTGTGGGGTACAAACCCCGCGCGCCTGCCAAACAGTGCATTTATGAAGCTGGTCGGCCTCCCAACCACTAATGGATCGGATCCCAAGTCGATTTGACATCAAATCCGAGCTCAATCTGCGTGGGGAGGCTGGTCAAAGACCTAATTGTGCCCTAAAGAGCCCCTTTTCACATTCAAAAG
>WSFP011402197.1:0-26235 GCA_009831015.1 Picea engelmannii
AACATCTATGCAAAAAGAGAAAATTGCAAACCCCATTGGACATACTCTAAAATTCCCCATTGGTTTTTATAATCTATTTGAGGAGAATTTGATTAGGTTTGTTGAGGAGGTGAGGGAAATATATAAAGCACCAAGGGTTTTCGATTTCTCATCCTTAGTACTAATCCCAATGAAATAAAATACCTTATCCTTTAAGGATTTTATACCTCTCTCTTTATGCCAATATGTTTATAACATGATAAAAAGGTTCTAGTCACTAGGGTGAATAATTTGTTCTTTGATACTATCTGGAAGGAACAACTTGTAGTCCTAAATGGAAGAAAAATTCATGAGCTCTTAAGAGTGTCTAATGAAGGTTTCCATACAATAAAAGTGAAGAAACTACTAGTGATGGTAGTGAAATTAGATATTTCAAAGGCTTGTGTTAAAGCCAATTGGATCTACTTGAGATTAATGTTGCATCATGTTGGTCCTAAGATTAAACTTAAGGCTCAAAGAATAATGTCATGCCTCAGGAAAGTTTACGAGAGTATTTTTAAAGGTGCTTTTTTTACCTTAGTTATATGAGAAAAATTCCTTAAATGAAATTAACAATATGGCAACACAGAGGTCATATTTTGTGTCTGAGTCAAACTTGTAATATCAAATGATGTGAGAGAAAACTACAAAACTATTAATCAAAGCAAGACATCAATTGCTGAAGAGACTCACCTCGTTGCAGTAGAAGAAAACATATAGTGTAACCTTGAATGAAGTATAAGATACAATAATCCACACAACTCGCAGGTCTTGATTTACTTACAGTAAATGCAGAGGAAAAACTTCTTACTTAACAAATTACTGATGTAATACGATTACAGTGGTTGTTGTACTAAATTGAAATCAAACATTTATCAAGGAATGTATAAAGAAATGCTGAGATATGGAAAAACAAAAGAAACACATAACCCAAACTAAACAAAAATTGGAATCTCTATCTGCACTTGTATTGATACTCAATAAGGAGAGTTTTCTCTATTAAAATCGGCAAGAAGCAACCGCTGATAGATCTTCAATCTATGTATTTATACAAAACTGTCACAACTCAAAACGGTTGGTCTTCTCATATTTTAAAACAACAAATGTTTGAAATAAGAAAACATAACATAGAGAATGATGAGCTTCGTTGGCAATATCTGTCTCTTTGTCTACTCACTGAAAAGTTTGATACCATGCTTAAAAGGAATCTTATGTTCAATTACAGAGGTATCGTAAGTTTTTAGATCGTCATAGGACCATGCAAAAACATCTTTATACTGTTTAAGCAACTTGACGTACTTATTTTTCACTTGGGTTGGAGTGTTATTTTTCCTCTTTAGTTCCTATATTACAGTCTTCAACCTCTTCGGGCTGAGGTCATAAGGTAGATTTTAAGGGTATGCCATCTTGGTCAAACAATATTTCTAAGGGTATCATACCTCTAGGGATCTGATTGTTCTTAAGCACAAGCATTTGATGATTTGTGATCTTATCCTGAAAGTTTTCAGGGTTTTCACCTTCCTGCATGATCCAGATAGGGTCATTCTGATTTTACTGATCTATGTGAGTTTTGGAGAACTCATCAACCATTTCCAGAAACTATATAATTTGATCGTCATATTTAAAGACTTGCCAGTGCTGAAAATTATTCGGGATTGAAGGTCTGTGTCTCATTTCGATATGATACTTCAGTTTTAGGATAGTAGGTGGTACAAACATTGCAACTGCATTGGATAAAGAGTCTGTCTGCTAATTTTCCATTATGGGAATGTAGTGAATGTTAAAGGAAGAGAAGAAATTCTCTATCAAATCCCATTGTTGGCACAGGGGCAGACCCAGGGTTCAATGCTACAACAACGCACCAACAAAACCCTAACTACTGGCCCTCTCGACAACACCTGTGAAGCAAATGGCATCTCACTCGAGGTAGAGGCAGGGGTGGTTGTAGGAATCAGGTGTCTGCAACCTTAGCTAGGATCCAGATCTGTGATTACACACTTAACAAAGCACTTAGCATCAATAGTTCACCTAGAATTAACCCTTATCTCACTCTGCAGATAACACATAGCATTGCAGTATATACTTAGATCTAAGATGATTCAACACTTAGTAGCATACAACAGACTGGATCTGGTAGACCAAGCACTTAGCAACTTCATACACATCAAATCTATCATCTATACACATCTAATAAGCACAAAGCATAAGTAAATCTATCTAAACATGTTATAGCGCTTAGCAAGAGAGGGAAAACACATGTAAGTAACAACACAAAGCATGACACACAGATTTACGTGGTTCACCCCCACCCTGGGGCTACGCCCACCAACTCTTCTTCTCTATTATTGCTGGCCAATCAATTACAAGCATAGAGCCTCAAAACCTACTCCGTGCAGGATAGGAGATCTGCGTAGCTCGCTAGATCCTCCTTCCCTGAGTATCTCTAAGAATAAAACCTTCTTACAATCCGTGCAATCAACACTTACAATACTTGCACTCAGCTTTGCAAGTATATCACACAGATAAACTCTTAGCACTAAGCCACTTCTCAAGTGTCCTCAAAAGGGTCCCCTCTTACATAGCCTAGAATTCTACTTATACATTACAAAAAGGGGCCTAAACATGGGTAAATACATGGGCCGACATCCCGGTCCCATTACATTATCCCCAAAAACCCAAAAAGGACCCAAAAAGGGGGTCTAACTTCCACGATATCCACTTCGCCTTGTGCTCCATCTTTGAAAGGTTGTCGAAGTCCCAAAAATGGTCAAATATGACCAAGTGTTCCTCAAAACTTGGTCAAGGGACAACAAGCCCCCAATACTCACCTGTGACTCATCCCGAGTCACTCAGGTCTAGGTAACTTTGCCTCAAAGGTCTTGAGCTTGGCTCGAGCTGCTTCGACTTGTCTCTGTGCTACTGCTTCTTGGTCAGCGAATTCCTGAATAACCGCTTCACTAATAGGTCCTTCCAGTTGATGTTCGACTGTAACAACTACTTGTTGTAGTACTGTTCCTTGGCCTTCAATTTCTTCAAACAGTAGATAGGCCGCCTCCTGGCTTGACTGGAGCTTCTGGGTGACTTCCATCACTCTATTCTACATGGTAAGAATGAGTTGTTGGGCGGTGCACTGTTCCTGGGATCTCTTCATCCACTCGATGGGTGATAGGAGCTTGAGTTGTGCCTGTACTGTATCTGTGTGCTTCTTTTCTTCCTGGAGTTGGGATTCCAATCTCTTTAAATCTGGGTCTTCAGATAGTTGTTCATATATCTGCGCGCTTTTGCTACTTAACTGTTTTCATTCTGCAGCAAGTGTTTTAATCCTCTCGACTGTGCTCTGATCATTCAATTCTCGCTAGTCGCACACTTCTTACGGGGTACTTGGTATAGTTTGAAGCTCTAATTCCACGACCCTTTGCTGAAGCTACTGAATAACTTCAACAAGCTTCATCACTTGACGTTCGAAGGTTTCTTCTCCCTTTTGGTCTAATCCAGTAATGGAGTGGAATTCTTGGTTAACTGCTTCTTCCATCCCGATCTGCTTCACGAGTAGTTTCTCTTTCTCCATTTGGATCTTCGCTCTATCTTCTTCAAATTTTGCTTGGAGAGCATCAGTCTCTTATTGCGTGGCTCGATGTTATTCTATGATTTCCTCTTGTACTTTCTTTAAGGTCTGCGTATCTTGCACTTTTTCTTCCTGTGCGTGTCGAAGGCATACTTCGATTATATCAGCAATCTTGCGGAGTTGAACTGATTCTTCTCCCACTTCTATTGTTCCTTATGGCAGAGGCACAATAGAGATTGCATGACTAGATTGGAGTGCCTGCTACACTTCTTGGAGCCCAACTTCAATCCTGTTATATATCTACTCCTACTTCACTTCCTGCTTTTATGTTATCTCTTCTATGGCTTCATTCATAGTTGTGAGGAGGAAACTGAAGTCATCCAGAGTGAGCATGGTCTGCATCTTAGTTACGATTGCTTTCAATTTCTTCCAGGAGGGAGACTTCGGAGGTGACCCTTTTCTCTTCTTTATAACTTCGACTTCATCTTCCGGTCTCTGTTCGACTTCCTCTAGGTCTTAGCCATTACCTCCTTGATCTGGTGTGATGGAAGCCATCCTTACAGATTTGCTATCTACATCCTGAACCTCTTCATGCTTCTTTGTCTTACTGGGCCCAGGTGTGTCCTGTGCAGCTTCTGGGTTGTTGATGTCTGAAATGTCTGTTGGATCTACTGCAACAAGGAGGTCCACCGACCATTCCTTGGTGATCTATTCTAGGTCTTCTTCTGTCAGCTTATAATAGGACTAAAGTTGTTCTTGGTGCTCATTGGCGTGTGGAGTTAGGTATATAAAGTGGTGGTCCGCGCTGAACTTTATCAGAGGTTGGAACCTTTGTAAAGTGTTCGGGGTTATGCGAGGTTCACCCCCTATGGCTTCTTTCAATTGGTTATAATACGTGTGGAAAACACCATTTGATTTCCATTGCTTGTTCATGTCGGTCGAGTACCACAATGTACTGAAATTCACGGCTAGTGGCTCAAACGGTTTGAGGTCCGGGAAGGTTGCACCTTCCGGTAGCTCCCATGCAAAAAAAGTGATCAGTATTAGAAGCCAGCTAAAATGGAATTCATGCCCTTGATCCTGGGCTTCTCTACAGACGATCTCTAGCTGGTTTACCAAGTACTTCGCCCAGTTCATCTATAGTCCCTCTGCGCATTTTCCTGCAAGGCCAACTACGAAGCCTGATACTTGTGTAGGTCAATTCTTACATACCAGCTTCCCTACAATCAGTTGACATGCGAGGTGCACTACACCACTTTCGATAGAGGCTACCTTGTAGCCTCGCACACCCTTCTCGACATTGCCATAAGCTTCTTTAATCTTCTGTGAAAGAGAGCGGTCCACGGTCTTTCTAGGGTAGTAATCTTGGGGATCATGGCCCTGCATGCTAAGCCCAGTGATCTTATTGATCAACGCTGGATCAACAATTATGTGACGGTTTAACCACAAGTATCCTCCATGGTAACTTGCTAGCAACAATTTTACACAAGCATTCACCTCCTGGTGTCTGCCGAAGTGTGGTATTTTCATAACTTTGAGCAAAGTAGACTGCACGAGGTTCATCGTCCATTGCTGAGGGACGATCTTTAAATTCTTTCTCTTAGTTCTTGTCAAGTACTTATACGGGGCGAGCATGCTGTAAACCTTACGGTCCCCCAGGTTGAAGTCGCAAAACTTCAACGCTGTAACCTTGTCTTGATCTGCACGGTAGGTGCGTACTCCTTTCGGTAGATATGCAATGACTAGGGTGTATTCAAAGTCTCTAGGGACACTGTCCCTATTAGTCGCACCGCTTAGAGGGGGTATGTAAGATGGTAGGATGGATGGCACTAACTTTGCGTTGGTCATGTCATCTTTATGCTTAGTTCTCCTTTCCGCGCCGACTCAAGATGTTCCTGCTTGAGTAGTCGACGGGGAGGCTTGCACTCCTCTCGTCAATGATTCTTGGACTCCAGTGGACATTCATTTTTACGACATGACTCTCTTAGTCATTAAATCGAGAAGGACCTCTGTGACAGATTCCTCAACTGCGGTGAGCTCATCGGACATACGCACTTGGAAAAGAGAATCAGGGCACGATGATCTCAGACACTGCACTATGATGAACAATCTTCTTGCAATGATCACTGTATACAATAACTGGTTCTGTAGGCTTCAAATTTTCAGTTGGAAAAAGTGTTCTTCGGGCACGACGCGACGAGCTAAATAGGAAATTCATCAAAGGTCTGCTTGCAACGGGTATGAAGCTTCCATTATCGTAGATCTGTCCATTATGGTGAGGTCCAATGGTTTGGCGGTGATCCTTTAATGATTTTCTATCCATTTGGGGCAGAAGTCGAACGGGTATATCAGTCCAATGACTAGATTGCTTCGCCACGACGAAGTGCCATATGTCGTTGTTATGATATCTCGACGAAGTTCAATTCCTGTGATTTTTCCTTCTGCAGTGTGCCACCTAGGATCTCTTGTAACTTTTCAATCTTCTCCTTTTTCTTACTTAATTTTCTAGCCTTCTTCCCGGTAGTCTTCAAATCGGTTGGTCTTTTCCCGTTCTGATCCCTATCTTCTCTCGACATAGTCACTTCGCACTGCTGAGATTCTTTCTGCAAATCTGAGGGTAATACTCCTTCAACATATGGATTAGGTATTTAAGTCTTTTTTGGTTCCTCTAATGATCTTATAGCTTCTACATCCAAGTCCCCGGTGTCCAATAACTTGGATCTGTTCTCTTGTTCTTCCATCAAGTAGGCGATCCGTCTAGTCATAAATTCCATGAGTTCTTGCTTCTTCTATTCTAGGGCTTCCTTTTCTTCTTTTCTTCGGATCTGGTCTTTTTCAATCCAAATCTTGTCGAACAAAGCTAGAAATGGGCTACGGTCCTCAATAAATTTAATAACTTCGAATTCTTCCTCTATCGAAGCTCCATGGATACTCATAGCTATCTGGGTAATCTTGCCACATAGGGTTACCATTTTTCCTTTAAAAAACCCTATTTTTCCTAGTGAAGGAACCATAGCAGGCCTTCCTAGGGTTTCCCAAGTGCTTTCTTTCATAATGTTCATCTGTGTTTCCTCATCCAGAGCACAGTCAATGTCGAAGTCTTCTATTCTTACTTCGATTTTGTCCTTTTCTTTGAAGATCTCTGACAAACTGGCATCTTTATGTTCATTCAGGGTTTCTTTCATTTTAAGTAACATAATCTTTGATTCTTTCTGGGTTTCTTCTATAATCTTAGTCTCTTGATCTCCGTCAGGGTTTTCTTGCTCCATATTCAACTTTTCAAGTCTAGCAATCATTCTAGGGCAATCCAATACTTCATGGTCCATAGCCTTACAACAAAGGCAACTAGGTTTTCTCCCAGGGCATTCCTTAGCAAGATGTCCCGGTCTTCTACAACTGTAACAAATAATTAATCCTCTCTTTCTCTTCAATGATCCCCAACTTTTCCTGTACTGCGCGCTAGGATCATAATGGCTAGCTTGCACAAATTTCTTTCTAGGATCATGCATCCACTCGTTAGTCCAAACATTCTTTCTATGCATAGGTATAACATATCTTTCATTATTCTTATCAGATCTATTCATATCAAATGTTCTTTCATCTAAGAATGTCCTAGTTTTCAAGCTAGGACAAAATCTATCAAGCATACCTAAATTCATGCTTCAGAAACAAAAAATTCCACTTATTGAGCACAAAGCTTCCAGATCTAAAACCTTTCACTATTCTTACCTTTATCAAAGCACAAAGATTACAGATCTTACCTCTTTTCTTCAGATCTAGCTTCTTTTCTTCAGCACAAAGCTTTGTAGGTCGAGTAGAGTACTGCGCATCAGAGCGACAGATCTACGCACAAAGTTTCCACAAGTTCAGGACAAATCTTTGCACAAAGCTTCTTCTTCCTTAGTTCCCAGCAATCATAGTTTCAGGTCCTAGCAACAGAACCATTTGTTGGCACAGGGGAAGACCCAGGGTTCAACGCTACAACAACGCACCAAAAAAACCCTAACTACCAGCCCTTTCGGCAACACCTGCGAAGCAGATGAAGTCTCACCCGAGGTAGAGGCAGGGGTGGTTCCAAGACTCAGGTGTCTGCAACCTTAGCTGGGATCCAGATCTGTGATTACACACTTAACAAAGCACTTAGCATCAATAGTTCACCTATAATTAACCCTTATCGCACTCCGCAGATAACACACATCATTGCAGTATATACTTAGATCTAAGATGATTTATCACTTAGCAGTATACAATAAACCGGATCTGGTAGACCAAGCACTTAGCAACTTCATACACATCAAATCTATCATCTATACACATATAATAAGCACAAAGCATAATTAAATCTATCTAAACATGTTATAGTGCTTAGCAAGAGAGGAAAAACACATGTAAGTAACAACACAAGTCATGACACATAGATTTACGTGGTTCACCCCCACCCTGGGGTTGCGTCCACCAACTCTTATTCTCTATTATTGCTAGCCAATCGGTTACAAGCATAGAGCCTCAAAACCTACTCCGCGCAGGACAGGAGATCTGCGCAGTTCGCTAGATCCTCCTTCCCCGAGTAGCTCTAAGCATAAAACCTTCTTACAATCTGTGCACTCAACACTTACAATACTTGCACTCAGCTCTGCAAGTATATCACACAGATCAACTCTTAGCAGTAAGCCACTTCTCAAGTGTCCTCAAAAGGGTCCCCTCTTACATAGCCTATAATTCTACTTATACGTTACAAAAAGGGGCCTAAACATGGGTAAACCCATGGGCCGACATCCCGGTCTTATTACATTATCCCCAAAAACCCAAAAAGGACCCCAAAAGGGGGTCTAGCTTCCACAATCTCCGCTTCTCCTTGCGCTCCATCTTTGACAGGCTGTCGAAGTCCAAAAAATGCTCAAATATGACCAAGTGTTACTCAAAAATTGGTCAAGGGCCAACACCCATGCACAATTTCTGTATGACGTTAGCCTTGGATGTTTAGCTTGATATTTCAGCTTTATTTGTTTCACGATAAGCTCTACGTCACCATAAACTATTAGATGTTCAATCTTTATTTTTCTGGCATCCTCTAATCTTAAGACTAAAGCTTCATACTCACAGACATTATTTGTATAATCAATATCCCACTGTAATCTGCATGAAAAGGGGATAACGTACTCATCTCCTGGCGCTACAAATAACACTCCAGCCCCTGCCCCTTCACAATACGAAGCGCCATCTAAAAACATTTTCCATACTCCTTCTCTACTATTTACATTTTTCTTTGTTTTTTCTATTTTTTTATTTTCTTCTTCTGTACATTCTTCAAAATCATCATCTATTGATAATATACAATTTCTTAAATCCTGATCGACAACACAGATTAGGTAATTGTTTGGGTTTTGGGGGTCACTTACAGTATATTCCAGTCTAGTCTCTTTGTAGAGTTGAGTGAATTGTCCACCAAAAATTGGGATCGTAGCGTAAGTCATGTCCAGCTGGAGTGATCCTCCTAATTTTGCGCCCCAAGACCTGGATAGAAGCATGCCATACTTGGCAAGGACATCAACGACGACTAAATCCATGAGGATACTTTTTACAGGGATCTGTGAAAGATTTACTACCAAATCTTTAATCATGCCAAGACACTTAACTTTTCTGGAATCAAACGAGTATAAGTCTTGATAAGGTCTAGTGATTTTGAGGCCCAATTTTTCCATGATAATTTTAGGCATTAAATTATGAGAGGCCCCAGAATCTAACATGCAATTGTGGAGTAAATGGTCATGCACAATTAGTATAATATAAAATAGAGCAACAAAATCTGTAGTATTTTCGATGTGCGGACCAAACATAATCATAGGTCTTTCATCTTGTATATTGATTACATCTACGTGACATTCAACATCAGAAAAAATTATCATTTTAGGAATCTGTTTTTTATAAATTGGATTCTTGGCAAGATAAACCAGGGGCATGGGAATTTCAATTTTATTTAGTTCATTTTCTAAACTGAAACCTCTAGTTGTTTTTTCGATTTCTCTGGTTGTAGCTTGTGCTTCAATATTCTCTGTTTTCTTAGTTTGTGTTTCTCTTATTTCAACTATTTTTTTTCGGGCGACTTGTGTTTCAACTAGCGGTTTAGTAACAACTGCCTCATTCGTTTTCTTTCTTGATAAAATCTTTTTTGGTGGAACACCTGTAGGATTTGTTTCTTTGGGCCTTAAATTGTACTTCTGTTGAAGTTCGACCATTATGGAGTCGACAATTCCTTGATATGCAAACTCTCCCAACTTATTTATACTTTCCTCATTATTAAACATGGTTTCTAGGTCTATAGATTTTTCATAATCCTATCTAGTTAAATGAGGTTCCTGGTCATGATCACTAAGGTTGCTTAGATCCTCTTCTAACCCCTCATAATTTTGCATGTCATCCCTCTGTATAAAATTTTCGGTTTTAAACGGAGCTTGGATTTTTTTATCTTCATTTTTTATTTGTCTTTGTTTTATTTGAGGGTTAGGGTTTCTTTTGAACTGATTCCTAGTGTAAGCATGAGGTTTGGTTCGATCTAACTCCATCATGGATATCTTGTTTGATAATTCTTTAATTATTTTGGCCATCTCATCCATTTTTTCTTTCGCGGACTTCTCAGATCTAGATGGCCCTCCCTGTTCTTTAAAACGCCTAGGTTCTCTAGTTCTTGTCTCAACTTTGGATTTTAATTTACCGGATGCCATCATATTTGATTCAATTTCTATGGAATCATCTTACATTCATGATAGAGTGGCATATCTTCTTTCTCTTAAGAGGAGTGCCAAGTCGGGTTCAAAATCTGCCGCAAAAGTTACCTTCGCCGTAGGTTGAGAGGGTTTAACTTCGGCTGGGATCTTATTGTATAGTTTGTTGAGCCTCTAAGTAAATTCAAGAACCAACTCAGAATTCCTTTTTCTCAAAGCCCCAAATTCAGTCAAATAATAAATATGGTCTTTCTTTTCTCCCCACTGTCTTAAAAATGCATTTTTTAAATCATCATATGACCGTAGGGATCCTACTGGGAGTCCTCAAAACCAGGTTCTTACTTGTCCTTTAAAAGTTTGTACTAAAATATTTGGGTAAACATCCTCGTGTTCAATGCCAAGGATATCAACAAACTGATCAAAAAAGGATATATGATCAGTTGCAGTTAAATCTCCTTCTCCCACAAACTTCGGTAAGTTTTTCATATAATTTTTAGGTAAATCATGAAGGACGACATGGAGGACCAAGGGAGCGTATCTATCAACTACCTTGGAAAAAATTCTAGGGGATGGAGGCTGTCCTTGACCTTTTCCACCTACCCCTATGCCCTTGACACCACCTCCTTTAGAAACAACCATTGAAGTTCTAGGGGACAGACTTTGGGAAAATAGGGTTTTCAAAAACTTCAAGGGACCGAAGCGATGACCTTTCAAATTTTTCAGAATGTGGTGAAGGAAATTCCGGGAAAAGGTCATTAGGAGATGAAAAATATAGAATAGGAGGGAAAGGAAAACGTGGACTGGTTTCCTCAAACTTACAATATGTATAAATAGGAGAATCGACCGGGGATGAATTAGGGTATAAAAAATGTTCTTCAGGGTTTTGGAGAACTGAAACCTTTACCTCAGGCAAGGATGAGGTCGACAGAGTATTAACGACAATGGGTAGAGAGGATGATCTTTTGTTCTGACCGTTAGGAGTATCAGTCGACTCAATCTCAATATTTATCTGGGTTATAGTTATCTCTGGATTCTCAAGGCTAGCCTCAGGTTTACTAGTTGATAGCTCCACAAAGGGTGTTTGTTTAATTTTTTCTTCAAGGGTTAATTATTCAATCAGAACCTTAGCATTAACTTGTGTAACTTTGGGTTGGTAGATTTTACCTGCTTATGTAGTAGTCGATTTGAGGTATCCCTTTGGTTTCAACAACCTTTCAGGATCTGATACATGTGTGGTCTTCTTATTGTCCAAATTTTTTCTGGTATTCCTTCGATCAAATGCCAGTTTATCTGTGATGGAGTCGCCAAGTGAAAGATAAAAATAAGTCTTACTTCTGTATTCAATCTTTGTTCACTATCAAAGATATAATCTTACCTTGTCGTTTTCTAAGGGAAAAATAACTTCGTTTCTCCTTCCTCGACAACGGTGCCAAAAAGATGTTGGTCCTGAGATTAAACTTAAGGCTCAAAGAATAATGCCAGGCATCAGGAAATTTTATGAGAGTGTTTTTAAAGGTGCTTTTTCTACCTTAGTTATATGAGAAAAATTCCTTAAATGAAATTAACAATATGGCAGCACATAGGCCATATTTCGTGTCTGAGTCAAACTTGTAATATCGAATGATGTGAGAGAAAATTACGAAACTGTTAAACAAAGAAAGGCATCAATTGCTGAAGAGTCTCACCTTGTTGCAGTAGAAGAAAATAGATAGTGTAACCTTGAATAAAGTATAAGATACAATAATCCACACAACTCCCAGGTCTTGATTTACTTACAATAATTGCAGAGGAAAAACTGCTTACTTAACAAATTACTGATGTAATACGATTACAATAGTTGTTGTACTAAATTGAAATAATTTTTTTTATCAAGAAATGTATAAAGAAATGTTGAGATATGGAAAAACAAAAGAAACACATAACCCAAACTAAACAAAAATTGGAATCTCTGTCTGCACTTGTATTGATACTCAATAAGGAGAGTTTTCTCTATTACAATCGACAAGAAGCAACTGCTAATAGATATTCAATCTATGCATTTATACAAAATTTTCACAACTCAAAATGGTTGGACTTCTCATAATTTAAAACAACAAATATTTGAAATAAGAAAACATAACATAGAGAATGATGAGCTTCGTTGGCAATCTCTGTCTCTTCGTCTACTGATTGAAACACTTCCTTTCCTTATTCTTCTAACCAGGATACAACTGTCGTCTAATATTCTTGATACTTTAGCACAACAACCTGTTCATCATAGATTTGTTGCCATTTTTCCCTTCTTCTATATCCAGTAATGCAATGACACTTTATTACTTGCTTCCAGATGTGCTAGTTTTCCCATATTCAATACATTGGATACATTTAATCACTAATTTCACCACCAGCCCTGAAGGCTCATTTGCTTCATTCGCCTCCAAAGTGTATAAATTCCTCTCTACCTAAGGAAACTTTTCTTGTATCTTTTTTCGCTCCTTGAGATATGACCTGTAATTGCAATCTTGGGTTTACTATCAATTTATTTATTTGAAGGAGATCAATCTGGTTCATTTTCTGAATGGCCGTTAGAGCTTCTTCTTTGCTTGTTTTGAAATTATACTGGTTCTTTTCTATATTAATTTGACCCAGGGCTTCAGAGATAGGATTTCCTTCAAAATCAATTAGTCCTTTGTCTAGTAATGACAACGCTTCTAGACAGGCTTCGTTTACATCTCTAGCAAGTATTTTGCTTTCTGCTAGATTTGTTTCCCATGCCTTTAAAGCTATATCACATCTTATTTGTTCAGAAAGAGAAAGCCGAGGAACATTTGAGACATCATCCTTTGGTACCAATAAGACAATCTCTTGAAACTTAACTCGAGCTGAGCGAGCTTCTCTTTCTTTGATGTAGATGTCTTTCAAAGAAAGATATACTGTCTGGTAGCAATTCTGGATGGCATCTACCTTCATAAAAATATCCAGCTGGGCCTTTTCCAGTTTTTCATTTATTTTCATTGCTTGAGTCTGGAAAGATGAAATATCTACTGAGGTACTTTCGGTCAACTCCAACTTAGCTTGAAATTGTTTTATTAGTTCAACATGATGGGTGATTAGTCCTTGATTGAAATGTGAATTCCTTTGGAGCTCATCAAAGTTGGCCTAGAGTAGTTGAATTTGTTTCTTGTCATATGCTCTGATCTGCTCGAAGTCTCGACTCATTCTGTTCCAGACAGTCTGCTCAGTTGTGTGTATTTTATTTTGAAGTTGCTCTACCAATATGGATTTTTTTTGTAGTTGTTCGACCAAATTTTCCACAAACCATTGATTAGAAGTGGCGAAAGTGCCCAACGAGCCTGCAACTTCCTTTGCGAATTCTGTATCATCTCGGTTCTATCCATTGCACACCATTATTTTCCTTTGGACTATCGCTCCATCTTTCTGATGTGTTTCTCGTTTAATGATGACCCTCCGTTTCTTGCTGAAGAAGAAGTCTGAAGGGGGCATCTCTTCGGGAAAAATTGGCGTGAGATCACCCACATAAATGACTTTGGAACAAGGATTCTCGAAACTTGATTGCAACAGTGTTAATGAAGTAATAAGGGTACGTATCTTCATGGATGGTTGTTTCTCAACATTATTGGCAACATATGTGACTAGTGTCGAAGGAGATGTATCCTGCCCTTTCTTTAGGAAGGCTTCGAGATGAGCCGTTGCTTGAGGGCCTAATGGACTTGATAATGAATCTTTCAATTTCTTCATTAAAACTTTGGTGTTCTTCGGGTTTTCCTCAGTATCCTATTTTCTAGAACTCACTGTATCAAAACATGGAGGTACAGTTTCCTGTGTAGATGAAATGGATATCGATTCTCCCTGTAGTACTTTCAGCAAGATGTTTCGTCTGTGCCTTTGAAAAATGAAGAAACTGGCCTGTTGATTTGGGGATAAGGTTTGGACTCTATTCAATACTTCCTCATAAGACCTGACTCCTCTCATGTGGGGATTTTTCATGCACATATCTCTTCAGGTTGTATTGGGCCAGGTTGTTTTCCATGATTTTTTGTGGGTCGTGCCTTTTAAATTCTATGTCGACCAAATTGACATCCTCCAAATATGCAGCCTCCACTTTGGAGTGGCCAAAGTCTAATAGTGAAAACATACCAACCTGGAGAGGGAAGGTAGGCCATACCTTTTTTTGGGCCGCTTTTAGCTCCTTGTTGATGCCCCCTGTTACTGTTTGATAGGCTGCTTCTCTGCATACTAGCCGGTCTGGTAAAAATCTTGGGAGAGCATGGGGAGGGACTGAACATCCGGAAACCCTGTTGTAAGAAATGTTTTCTTCAATGAACCAATCAACTATTTTCCCTAGGTTTCCCATGATTATGTCTGAAATTCGAGGGGGTGGGCAACCATATAAAGCTATATGGACAAGCACTACTACATGGTGGCATATTTCGTAGAAGAAATCTTTGGCCTTGTCTTCCCACAACTTAGAGTGATATAAGTGAATAGGTTCAATGCCGGTCAGGGTCCAACTCCAGTTCATCAGTGGAAAAAGGGTTATGAAGCAAATAACATCCATGATATATGAAGACATATAGAAAGGGGCTGGTTGCCCCTTTGACTTCACCAATTTGTATTCCGTGATTTCTTTAGCCAAGTTGTCTGATAAAAATTTGGCCTAATTAAAAGAGAATCCCTCAGCCACCTCGTGCATAATTGACACCCATGCCACTGGGAAATGAGTAGGACTCTTCTTCCTGAATAGTCTATAGAGAATCATAGCTACATAGATCATGTGACTATCCAATGACGCTGTGGAATAAATTCCATGAGTGTTGGCTCTAAATTTCTCTGGGTTCCCACACCAAGATTTGATTATATCAGGATAATTTTTTTCATATTGTATGCATTCTTGTGGCTCAAACTCTAGCATGAATGCAACATTGTAATTATATTTAAATTCAAGAGATATCTTATACATTACTTTTATGTGTTCTGGTCGGAAAGACCCAACATCAACCTTTTGAGAGTTGAAAATGCTCCTGGTTTGGGCGTTGACGTTTTCCAGGGCCCAACTTATGATGTCATTATATGGAATGAGCCTCAGGCGTGTAGCTATATTGTAAAGCTCGGACTGGGCTATAATTACGAGTTTAGCTCCGTGAGTATCGTCCACTTCATCGCTAGAATCTTCTGGGAAATTTATAACCTCATGTTTCAGAATCTCGAACACCTGTGTCCAAGGTTTAACCAAGTCTATAGCTCGCAGTGTAGTGTCTGACAGAACATCCACATTTGGATTTGAACCTTCACCAGTTCCATCAATATTCTTCATCGTCTTCCATGGTGCCATGATATTGAAATAGAACAAGGATATCTGTTGTAGAGGAAATTACATGAGATTATTACTCAGATAAAGCTTACTACTTTGCAGAAGATGAAAATGAAATTCAAACTCAAGCATTTTTATTCACATCAGGTGCATTGATTTGAGTATACCTTTACTGATGACAAATTTATTGACCTTAATGAGAAAGTATACCTGGCGATCTGCAATCTATTCTAAAAATTGTTACCATTGATTTGTGATAAATGCCATTAATATCGACGGTTCGTATGCCAAAGTTTTGGATGAAATAGAGTTGAAATTTCCTGAATCACGAACCTATGAAAGGTTAATTACTATATAATATCTTTTAAAATATTAATTAATCGTGTTTAGAATATGTTTTAACTTCAAGTGTTCCGAGAGTTCGGACTTCGAGAAATTTAACTGTAGTTTCCTCAACTACAGCCGAGAGGAAATCCCCGAAACCCGAAACTGTGAAGTGATTAGTTATCCGGTAATCATTTTCAAGTCTTAATTAATCATATTTAGCTTTAAGTATTTCAGAATTTCGGACTTCAGAGATATTAGGATGTGATGGAGGGTAAACATTTGAATCCCAAAGTGAAAAATCATTAATTATCCCTTGACCCTGATTAACTTAATTAATTAAAGTTTAGTGCTCCGTCATTTTGGTGCTTCGTGGATTTGCGAATTATCTCTTTGTTATATTTGCGAAGGGTCATCTCCCGTAGTGACGTATCAGAGGTGACGCCATTCTAGATGATGTTTCAAGAAGAGAGGATGTCACATGTTTCTTAGAATTGTATGAATCTTCAAACGAAAATATCAGAAAAGGGTGCCGTGTGTCAACCCAGGGGAGACTTTAAAAGACACACGTGTACTATGAATCGTGTCCTTTAAAGGTTTATGAAAAGTGAGGAATAAAAACTTTTGAGTTTTGGGTCCTTTATCGTTAAGACTTCTCAAAACGCCTGAAGCGTGAAGCTCTGGAGTGACCTTAAGTGATTTGACTCTTTAACAATCAGGCGGCTCCAAAACTCTAGGAAAAATAGGATCGATCGATCAAACGGGGAAACTTTATCAATGGCGGATATCATGTGCGCTTTATTACCAATTAACTAGAAATGAATTTGATTTAAATTTCAAAAGCTAATTTCCGAGTTACCTCTTTGGGAAAGATTAAATTTTCATGAAGTGGAGAATGTAAAGCTCAAAGTTTAGGATTATATATGTTCCAACACATCATATAGGTTTTAAATTATAAATTGTAAATTGGATTATGGGATGTTTAATATCTATCTCTTTTGTTGTGTTAATAAATGGTTTAGCTTTAAGATTCCCCTCCCCCCCCACTAGAGGATTGAGGCAAGGTTTTCCTTTGTCATTGCATTTCTTTCTATTAATAAAAGAGGGTGTAAGTAGGGATATTATGGAATAAAAGAGGACAAGAGTTCTAAAAGGAATAAAGGTATCCAAGGCTACAAATTTGACAAATTTGTTATTTGTGGATGATATACTCTTATTATGTGATGAAACACTTAGGGATGCTACAAGATTAAAAGAGATCTTAATTACTACAATATTGCTATAGGCCATGAATGTTAGTTTTGTGGGTCACACCAAAAGTGCTTTTCACCTACATTGGAGAGCATTAAGTCTCCTAGTCCCTTGGTGATGCTTGATGAACATATAGATGGATTAGTTTGAGTGAATGCTTGAACTTGAATATATTTCTAGCATAACACACTTACCTAGAAGGTTGCTATCTTATGTAATATGATGACTAACCCATTAGTTATACACAATGGGGAAGTCAATTGCTTGATTAGTAGATATAACTACCTAGGATGATGAATGATAGGCACTTGGAGGAGGGAACTTAGCTGTAAGAGCATGGGACCCTATGACATACACATTGGAGGTTGAATAATTTAGTTGAGGATGCCTAGGTTGAGGAGAACACTTCATGGAGGTTGGTTGTGGACTAGACACATATGTTGAGGAGAAGAATTTGAGCAAGTAATTAAGTTTTCACACATGTTGGGGAGCATTGATTATAAAAGGAAATGTGGCATACAACTAGAGGAGGAGCACCTTACATGATGACACTTGGGGAAAAAACTACCATGCAAAAGGGAGTGTTGGGAAAAACTTGTTGGATAGTGCACCATATTGGAGGATGGAAGTTGGGACCAAATGGGCATCATGATTGGAGGAAACATCACCTTGTCATTGAGTAAAACCATAGTGCAACACTTCATGTCATCCTCGTATTATACAATGCTCCATTTGGGATTGCCTTATTGACTTAGGTCTAGGGTTACTTGTGTGGAACTACTCCACGTTTTATGTTGGCTTCCCTCACCTATTTTATACAAAGGGAGGAGAGAGTTGTTTTCATTACTCACTATTGTTTTACTTGTATTATCTTTGTAATTGTCTCATAGAATTCTTCTAGGGAGCAAGACCTAGGGTTTGTGTTGTAATCCCTAGAGGAGACATGGACATAGATTCTAGAACTAGGGATGAACTCCATTATTATCACTTGTGTGATGAAAAATAAGAATACCCAGGGTTTGTGTGATGTAAACCCTAAAGAAAGAACATGAAGTTCTAGATGAGGAGAGAAGTCTTGGAGCTTAGTGTGATGCTTGGTTGGAAAAATATTTGGAGCTTATGTTGATGTAGTCTTAATATTACATTGTGACGTTATCTATAGGTCTTGGTGCTTGTGTGATGCAAGAGAAGAGGACCCATGGTTTGTGGGATGCAAACCCTAAGATGGAAAAATAACATTGGAATTTGTTAGGTCATTGTATTTTGTTGATGAACATGTATTTATTCTTTGTACTTGTCTTGATGCAAGGGGGAAAATGTTAGGGTTTGTGAGAAGAAAAACCTAGAGAATGCTTGAAGTGCTATGGTTTTCATCCTTATGTGAGGAGGGAATAGGGTTTTTGGAAATGAAACCCTAGAGGAGATTTGAAGTGATTTTCTTGGAGATTTTGTGTGAGGGAATCCCAGAGAAAGATCAAGGGTGAACTTCTTGGTGTGATGCTATCTTGTTGTTGAGCCTTTGGAGTGGCGAGGAGTAGCTTTGTGTGATGTCTTTCCAGGAAATTATTGTTGGTAAGGGTTTTTATTGATGGTGGATGCCTTAGATAACGTTTGATGCATTGGAGAGTCCTAGTGTTATGTACCAAATGGTTTGTCAAACTTCTGTAAGTACCTTTTCATATACTTAACAATATTAAGAAGTTCTTGTTTATGCTTACATAATATTTTGATTTCTTCATCTTTCTTCTCCAATTCTTCCATTGATTCATCCTTTTCCAACTTTCCTTTTCCACTCTTTCTTTCTTTAAGTTATTAACCTTATTAATGGATGATTCATTAAGGGATTGCATCTTGGCGAACTCATTGCCTTTCTTTATAATATATTTGATTTTCTCTTCATTATGCTTCTACTATTTGGATTTTTTTTTATTCCTTGAATTCAACTTGAATTTTATGCATCTCCTTCATTTTGTATATGTTTCCCCCTCAAGGGTTGGTGGTTTATGACATTTCATACGATTCTTATATTATTTGGTAAATTGAATTTTGGGTAGCATCTTACTATTTTTGAGGTCTGATATATGTGAAAATAGTGGGATAATAACATTCTCTTAAACTATTTCCAACACTTAACTCTTGTAAATGATATGTTGGATCAAATATCTTAAGTTCATCTCCACATTGTCATACTTTAAGACTTGTAACTTAAACATTGTGAGTGCCATTCTATTGGTCAATGAGATATTTCATGTTAAGTAAGATTAATTCACTTTGTGCCATGTTCTCTCTGTTGCTATTTCCAACATAATATGATCACACATCATATAATACAAGCGATATTGTTCAAATTGCACATCATTAAAGGCTTGTTTAATCTAGCAAAAACTTGCATGCTTCATTATGTTTTCAACATTGAAAGTGAGGTGGTGAAATTTGCTAGTTGTCTTAGTCAATGTAGTCCAAGTGACTCTCCCATTGCTACAACTAATTGGGATAGACAGACCACAGGGATTCCCCATAGGCTAGGGTAGTTTTACCTTAGTTTAAAGTGTGGAGAAATAATACCAAGGTGACAATGGGTAGCTTTCCTATAGTGCCTCTAGGCTCTCTCGCTGATGCTAAGACTTTTCTTCCTAGGGTAGAGTTTGAGTGGTAACATTTTGGAATTGTTGTCGGGGATAAAATCCATTCCTTGGTTATATGAAGTTTGGCTTCAACAAAATTTTAGTGAGTAGGATCTGAATACTTTCACAAAATAACTCACTTGGAGACTCCATTGAATGAAAGAAGCCCAATTGCCTTAGAGAATTTTAAGAGGTTTTATTGCTTGTAGGGTGAAACAAGCATTTTTTTGATGTCATTTAATTATTCACCTTGGTGACTCCACTTTTGGTTGAATTTGCTTGAAATGGAACCATGGGATTTCCATGAAATATTTCCTCGCTTTGATATTTGCAAAGTTCCTAGATATCCTAATATTACACCTTTAGCATGTAAAGAAAATGTTCCAAAATTTGACAATGAGTCTTTGCATGCTAGACAACACATCTTGTCAATTTTGGAATAAGTTTGGAAACTTGGATTAGTTCACAAATATATCTTAATCATATTACTTTTTCCTCCTTGGATGGAAGAAAAAAGGCTTGGGTGAAAAATGGTATTAGTCCTAGATCAATATCATATTGTGAGGATTTTATTAGAGTTTTTTTCAAGTGTTGGGGTCCTCCTTTGGAAAGGTTTGAGGTTTGGAGGGGGTTATCTAAGGAGCTAGACCAAATTATTATAATTTATTAAACCCAATTTTGAATTAGTGGAGAAAATGAATTATATGAGCTTGTTGGGGGAAGACACATGGCACATTGCGAGCATTCATATATGTTAGAAAAATAGGACTGCGGAGCAATAAAATAAAACAAATGTGGAAACAAAACACATAAGATACACAATACAATAGAGACACAGATTTACGTGGTTCACCGTCCACCAGAGAAATTGCCAGGTCCTTCCTTTATTATTATCCAACAAATGAAGGGATACAACCTACAACAAAACCCACTATAACTTCCTCTTCTTTCTCTCACAGTCTCCTCTCTCAGAATACAATACTCGCCATAATGAATAACCGCAATACATTTCCCTCATAACAGAGGGTTGCCTTCTAGGGCAAAAAAACCTAACATAATTTCTATCGTTAGATCTGCGACCTTATAATGAACGGTCCAGATTTACAATGAAATTACAATATACATTTACAAGGCAATTTTTCCTTCGGGGGCTTCGCCCCCGAACCCCCGCCAAGGGTTTGCTTGCCCTTGAACCCCCCAACTAGGGGGATATCCCCCGCGGACCCCACAGATGGGATACCCCCCCTCTGCACTCCCCCGTGTGGAAGAGTGTACATACTTCTGGGGTGTAAAGTCTTCATGGGGTATAAACACGGCTGAAAGCAAGGACCTCTGAATCAGGAAGATAATCAGGCTCCACAACCAACAATATATTAACCATATTTTGATAGTTTTTTTGGGGGGATTCTCTCATTCTTTCTTTCTATTAGTTCTTGGAGAGAAGATAATATTTATATGTAGAGATCCATTTCTCTAGTTGGCTATATGAGAAGAATAGTTATTTTCCAACAATTTAAATATGCACGAGTGCATGAAAACATGGGAATTTGGGAAAAAATGTCCACAGTTGAGAATCTATGGATCTTCTAGCATGGATATTTCCTAACCATTATTTACTAGATCCCTAACCCGAAGTGGAATATCCAGAGGGAATACATTATAGAGAAGGGGATTCCTTTCATTGGGTTGTGCAGGCTGACGGGGAAAGAGAGCATGAACGTTGATATTGTTGTGTGATTATGTAGATTGTAACACCATGAGAATTTAACTGTCTGTGTGAGATTAGAGTCATCCTAGGCACCCATCCTTATGGATTCATAGCCTTAGCTCGAGAGTGACCTGATGTTGAGATAATTGGAGTAACAATGTCTACGATTGGGTGGAATGTTCAACGTCTACAACTAGTTGGTGTGGTTATTTCTTAAAGATAAGTTTTTTTTTTGTATTTGATTAGTGTTGTGTATTGTTGTGTTTATATCATGTTTATTTCTACTGTGATTTTACTTCCTAATGTGTACATTGCATGATATTTATGTATTGTATATCTTGTACATGTTTTCTTGCTTGCATTTATGGTCTGTTTATAGGCATGCTTCTCGTTTTTAATTAACAGGGCATCAAAAGTTTGAAATCCATCAAGAATGCAAATTATTGAGGTACCCATGCATGGGGGTATGTTACAAAGTGGTAACAAAGAGTAAATTTATTGTGACATGACTCGATAGAGAACTGGGTACATTACAATGTCTTATCAGAGTGAAGGGTCTAACACCAGACTTGTATGGGTAAAGATCACTGTGGATTTGTTAAGATTCACTATTGCAGAGTTTCAATCCGCGTTGAAATTGGGTGGAAATGAGGAAATTAGAGAGAATTCTTTGTTTTATAGATGAATCTAGTGTGTATTGACTGTAGAGTGTTGAATGGGCTAGTTCAAGGTCAAAATCAACCATGTGAAGCTTAGTCTGATGCTTCCATGGTGGCACTGTGTAATTTTTCTTTGAAAATTTATGTATACCCATTAATGGACTAAATTAGTTTTGACCTTGAGATTGAAAGTTAATATTCACCGTGGATGTGGTAAATTTTCTAATTTGAATTGAGTTTTTTGAGAAGATTTTTTTTGAGTTCGCTAAAAGAGTTTTTCATAAACCACAAAAAAACAAGTTTTTTATAGTTCATTGAAAAAAAACGTTTTTCTAAGTATTCCAAAAGACGTTTTTCGTAGTCTGCCGAAAAAATGTTTTTACAAGTTTGTCGAAAGAAGTTTTTCGTAGTTCGTGAAAAAGAAAATTTTCCAAGTCTGTCGAAAGTAGTTTTTCATAGTCCACTGAAAATAAGTTTTTCAAAGTCAATTGAAAGAAATTTTTCATATCCTATCAAAAGAAGATTTTCTAAGTCTGCCAAAAGAGTGTTTCAAAGTCCACTAAAAGAGTTTTTCATACATCGCTGAAAAATAAGTTTTTCTAAGTTCGTTGAAAGATTTTTTTCTAATTTTGTCGAAAAAAATGTTCTTAGTTCACTGATGGACGTTTTTTGGAGTACGTTGAAAACAAAAAAATGAAATCCGTTGAAGAAACCTTTTTGTAGGTTGTTGAACTGCATTTTGTGGGTTTATGAAGGAGAATAATTTTCGAGTTCAACGAAGAGCGTTTTTTTTTAGTTCACCGAAGAACATTTTTTAGTTCACCAAATAACATTTTTTGAAGTTCATCGAATAATGTTTTTTGAAGTTTTCCAAACGACATTTTTTGAAGTTTGCTAAGAGATGAATTCCAGATTCCGTTGAAAAGAAAAAATTTCGTTTACCTATGGAGGAAAATTTTGGTTCGTTGATGGAAGAAAATGTCGGTTCACCGATTGGAGAATTTTGGAGTTCGCCAATGAAGGAAGAAAATTGCCGATTGCCGATGGAAGAATTCTTCAGCTCGTTGATGAGGATGCATGTGACATGGTGTAGTAAGGGGTTAACATGTGGACATCAAATATTCCACATGAGAATCCACATACTATGCCACATAAGAAAAATGATGTTTTTTACTAAAACAAAGAAGCCACATGCCATGCCATGTTAACAAAATGATGGTTTTTACTAAAAAATTCTGGAGCCAAAAACTTGTTTTGGCCATAATAGGAGTAGAAATACTTAGAACTAGGGGAAATTTAAAGGGTATCTCCGTAGTGGGGTGGCCAATAGAAGTTCCAGTGAGGGCCACTAACTAGTTCTACTTCAAATTTCCATAAAATGCAAATTAGTGGTTTTTAAAGAACCAGGTGGTTCTCTTTGACATAGATCGTGTTATTAATGGATTTTTATAGTAGGTCCAAGAAGTAGACACAAAATTACCCAGTAGAGCATTTGGCCATATTACAATGTGTTTGGAATGGAGACACAAAAATAGGCCAAAATACACTATTTTGGGTCACTTTTTGGAGATTTTTGAGATTTTCAGAGGAGAAGTGACCTTAGATCACAAAACTAGAAAAAATGATTTTACTCGACATTTTATCTACTCAATTCAAACAAATTTTCCTTAGTGAAATTTTTCGATAACTGCTCCGTTTGGGAGATAATCAGTTTTGCTAAAAATTCCAAGTCTGGAGAAAAGTGAAAAAGGACAAAGTTGCAAATTCCAGATTGCTATATAATTTTACTAGAACAACATATTGATAATATGAAAGTTAATGCGTGTTTAAATCCACCAATTTTATCAGTTCCCAATATATATTTTTTCTTGGTTTTTGACAGATTTTATTTTACAAGTGGTAGAAATTAGCCTTTGAGAATAATTGCACAATGAAAAGTGGCACAATGTAGTAGAAATGACATACTTCAGAAGGATGCAAATTTTAGCTCAGAAAGTAGAATAAGACATGATCAATATATTCATTGGAAAGTTAATTTATAGGATAATGTTTCCAAATAATAAAAATATAGTTTAGTGAAACTATACTCTTCATGAATTGAGATGAAGAATGACCTGCAACCTAATTAATGATTTTTTTTACAATAAACATAATTTCTGACAACAATGGTTTCTTACACATTTTCAAAAATTAGGGGTATAATCATATCAATCCAAGCTTAGGATTGCATATCGGAGACATGGAAGATGCACAAAGATCCTACATCCATGAAAGAGAAGCTAAAGGCCTAAACATCAATTTAGGCAATGAATATAGAAGCATGGTGGAACTTGTAGAACTGGTAGAGACTATGTAGAGTTTGAAGATGGAAGTGAAGAGTTATAGAAATGATAATGAGAATATAATAAGATCCTAGAAGGAACAAAATAAAAAAAATAATCATTTGTTGAAAAGTCTAAATCAGTTGTAGAGACAAATGAAAAATGGATCAGGCTCAAGACATGAGGAAGAAGGTAAATCTCATGCAAAGAGGGATAACTACAAAGGATCTAGGAACTCTAGAAATGATATTAGAACTCAAGAACATCAATATTCACCTACTCATTCAACTAGGAAGTTTTTTGCATCCGAAGAATCAAGGAGAATCCCAAAAGTGTCTCCTATTAGGAATCAAAGAAGAATATACAGGCTGCACATCTTGCAAGAAGATATTAGGAATATTAAACCACCAATATTTGATGGTGAGAATAGAAGGGGAGATGATCCTGCAACTTGGTTTCTTTGAATCAAGAAAATATTTTTAGGTACATAGTTACTCATCTAATCTAGAAGCCAGGATTTCCATATATCATTTGCAAGGAAAAGCCTCTATGTGGTGGGACCAACCGAAACAATTCAAGCACATTGATGAGAAAATTATTTCTTGGTAGTAGTGAAAGACATATTTTCAATAGTAGTACCTCTTAGAGCACTACTATGACAAGAATATGTAGGAGTTCTTTGAACTCAAGTTGGGAAACATGACTATGGAGGAATATGAAAAGAAGTTCATGGAGATGTTGAGGTACGTGATCTTTATCAAGGAGGAGAACGTGAAAATTTAGAGATTCTTAAGAGGACTACCATATTTTTACAAAGAAAAAATTCAATTTGATGAACCCAAGACATTGGCAGAGACCAATAGAAAGGCCAAGTATATGTATGGGAAAAGAAAAGGAAGATAATTTTTTTAGAAATATTGGAAGGATAAGAAGAAGTAGAAGTCAAATCATAGAAGAAAGGGATTCAAAATTCCTTTCAAGAGAAACAATCCCAAAATATATCAACACAATTATCATGCTCGAGATGAATCCAAATTGGAAAACTCCTTGGGGAAAAGGGGAAGACCACCAATCAAATGTTGGGGATGTAAATAAGATCACATGTACAAAGATTGCCCTCATAGAGTACACAAAATGATGACATTGCACAACATTCAAGAGGATACCACAATGCAAGAAATGGGAAGAAATATTTCAAGGATATATGCATCCCTAGAGGATCAACAAGCAGAGCATCAATCCCATATGATTGAGGTGGAAGGTAAGATTACAAATCAACCCATTTCTATTTTGATTGATTTAAGAGAAATCCATAGTTACATTGATCCTAATTAATGGACACATTTCATTTAAAGAAAAATAAGTTTGAAAGATCATGGTTGGTTTAGCTAGCCACTAGAACCAAAAGAATGATCAATGAGACTGCCACAAGTTGTCCAATAGATTTGAATGGAGTGAATATACATGTTGATATGAATATTATACCATTGGGATCTTATGATATACTAAATGAAATTGATTGGTTGGAAAAGCATCATGTCCTATATTTTCATAACAAGACTTTTATATGTCTTGATGAAGAAGGAAAGTAGAGCACCATGCAAGGAATTCCAAAACCCATTTCCATAAGGGAGATTTCAACATTACAACTGAAAATATGTTTAAGGAAAGGATGTCATTATATGCAACTCATGTGAAAGAGCCAAACAAGAGAAAAGGGCCAAGGATTGAG
>ML858461.1:0-14917 GCA_009831015.1 Picea engelmannii
CACAAATTCTCCGCTTTCTCTCTCTCCTTGCTCCTGAATGCTTGAATCTGAATAATGTTACAATGTACAAAGGAGGGTGTCTATATCCATTTTCCCTCTCGAAACTGAAACTGTCTAATCTAGACTTAAACATCTATCTACCTGCATTAAATCTATTAAATGCCTTCCTACCTACTAAGGATGAGAGATTAAAGGCTCAAGGTACCCTTTACAATACAAGTGCGCTTCTTTATAAATGAATTCATTTAAAGGATGGTGCAATAATTCCAAAGTATTTCAAAATGCATGTTGCTGCTGTCCAGTTGTTTCCTCTCAATGTTTTGGCTCGCTTGATGAGTGAGCGATGATCCTGCATCATACTCCTCGGCTTGAAAATTTTCATGGGATCCTGTCCATGAGCTCCTGCACGATCTATCCATGCTTCTATATCATTGCTTCAGTCTCCCAGCTGGCATCCTCCACTGGGTGATTCTTCCACTTGACCAGATATTCAAAATACTGCTTTCGCCTGGTCTTCTTTTCCACTCGCTTGTCCAGTATTCACTCCATCTGCTGCTTCTCTGCAACTGGTAATTTCTTCTGCCATTGGATCACTGGTTCTTCAGTTCCAGCCTATGCTTCTCCAACCCTGTATGGGTATAAATTCGAAACATTAAATATCGGAGATATCCCGATGCCATCAGGAAACTCAATTTCATAAGCATTTTCTCCAAATCTCCTTAGGACTTTGCATGGCCCAATCTTTTTCATTTTTAATTTGTTGTATGTTCCCCTTGGGAACCTTTCTCTCCTCAGATGTTCCAGAACCAGATCTCCAAATTTGAACTGAAGTTACCTCTGATGCTGATCTGCTCTCCGCTTATACTCCCAATTTGAATTTTGTAGTCGCTGCTTCACCTTGCTGTGAAGTTCGTTCATTGCTTCAGCGAACTCTTCTGCACTTGCACTGCTAATCACAGTCTGTTCTGACTCCCTGAGTTCAGAAACTCCCCTCGGTTGTGTCCCATACACAATCTGAAATGGACTCTTACCTGTACTCCGATTCAGTGAATCATTATTCGCAAACTCTTCCTATGGAAATATGTTGTCCCTGCTGCCATGATGCTCTTTCACCAGGCTTCTCAACAAGTCTCCTAAGCTCCTGTTGACCACCTCGGTCTGTCCGTCTATTTGTGGATGGTAAGATGAACTAAAATCCAAATTTGTTCCCAGATTCTTCCATAGTGTCCTCCAAAAATGACCTATGAATTTGGTGTCCCTGTCCGAGACTAGGCTTCTCGGCAATCCATGAAGTCTAAAAACCTCTTTGAAAAACAAGTTTGCGATGTGAGTCGCATCGCTAGTATTCTGACACAGAATAAAATGTGCCATCTTCGAGAACCTGTCCACCACCACAAAGATGGAATCAATCCCTCTCTACGTCCTTGGAAAACATAATACAAAATCATTACTGATCGCCTCCCATGGCCTCTCAGGTATGGGTAATGGCTGATAAAAACTGGCATTCTGCTTCCGGCCCTTCGAATGTTGACAAATTCGACACCTGTCAACAAACCTCTTGACATCTTCTCGCATGCCTAGCCAAAAATACGATTCTCTCAGCTTTGCAAATGTTTTATCATGACCAAAGTGACCTGCTAAGCCCCCGCTGTGTTTTTCCTTTAGCAGATTCTCCCTCATGGAGCAATCTGGAATACAAAGTTGATTGCCTCTGAATAACAATCCCTCCTGGATCATGTAGTCTATCCATGGGCTCCGATCTCTAAGAACGGGATTCTCAGCTGCTTCATGTGCTTCCCCGAAGTCTGCATCTTCGGTGTACATGTCCTTCAGATTCTCAAAACCCAATGTCTTGACTCGGAACTCCTGCAGCAACAAACATTTTCTGCTCAAAGCATCAACCACTTTGTTAGCAGTTCCTGAAATGTGTTTGATCACGAACGTGAAATTATGCATGTACTCTACCCATTTTTCATACTTCTGGTTCAACTTCTCCTGTTGTAGCTTTCTCATTACAATGGCCAGATGTTCCAAATGTTCAGCCTTTGTCTTACTATAGATCAATATATCATCCAGATATACGACTACAAACTTCCTGATGAATTCCTTTAGGACTTCATTCATCAGCCTCATGAATGTACTCGGCGCATTTGTCAAACCAAACGGTATGACCAGCCATTCATACAAACCCTCATTTGTTTTGAATGTTTTCTTCCATTCATCACCTTCCCTGATGCGAATCTGATGATATCCGCTCTTCAGATCAATCTTTGAAAAGTGATTTTCCCCACTCAGGCAATCCATCAGATCATCCATTCTCGGCAGTGGAAATCTATATCTGATGGTGATTTTGTTAATCGCTCTGGAGTCAGTGGACATTCTCCAGCCTCCATCCTTCTTTCGACTTAGTACCATTGGAACGGAACATGGACTAAGACTTTCCCTAACCAGTCCTTTATCCAGCAGCTCCTGTACCTGTCTTTTGACCTCCTCATTCTCCTGCGGCATCAACCTGTATGTAGCCTTATTCGGCAAACCGGCTCCGGGTATGAGATCAATGTGATGACTCACACTCCTCATCGGTGGCAACGAATGAGGTAATTCGTCCACGATGATGTCAGCGAACTCTTGCAGTAGTTCTTGAATCTCTTCTGGCAAGTCGTCCACTCTTGTGCTAGTCAGGACAATTCTCGGTTTCCTGACCACAAAGAATTGTGGATCTTCTTTCTTCTCCATCTCTGTGAGAAGCTCCTTCTCACTCATGAGAAGTATGGTGTTTCTTACTTTCGGCTTCACCTCCTCGTCCTTTTTCAGAAGCAATCTGTGTATCCTCCCATCTTTCTCCAAAGTGTATGTGTTCATTCTCCCATCATGAACCACATTTCGGTCATATTGCCATGGTCTACACAGCAATACATGGCATACATCCATGGGAATGACATCACATATGACCTTATCCTTATATTCACCCATTTTGAAATCAACTAAACATTGTTTAGTGACACTCACCTGATGTCCCTTCTGTAGCCATGAAACCTTGTATGGACTCGGGTGATCAGACGTATCTAGCTCTAGATTTTCTACCATCTCGGTCGAAACAAGGTTATTTGTGCTTCCGCTGTCCACAATTACCTTGCACTTCCAACCCTTGGTCTTGCATGTGGTCCTGAACAGTCTGGTCCTCTGCGTTGTGTCCTCCACTTCTTTCTCAGGTGTCAAAAGAAATTTATGCACCGTCAGCGACCTTCCTGCTTCGGTGTCTTCATTCTCAACATCACGCCTGTGCACCTCAGCGATGTGAGCTTCTCCTCTGTCCATTTTTCTGTCTGGACAATCAACGGATTTGTGTCCATCCTTCCCACATGTAAAACATGTGATGACTCCTCCTCTACCTCTTCCTCTACCTCTGGTACGAGGAAAAGTATTTGTGTCAGCATATCCGCCACCCTGCTCTGTATGCTGTCTCCTCGGCTCAGCATATTGTTGTCCTCGCTGTGAGGTTCCACCTCTCTCAATATTACCCTGAGGTTTTTTCCATTCCTCTTTGGGCCTCTAAAATTTCTCCTAGGCAACTGCCTTGCCTCTGGGCTGAATTCTGCCTCGTCCTCGTTGTCCTTGCTTACGGCTCAACTTCTGCTCGACTTTCAGAGCCATCTGGTAAGCATCCTCAACAGTTCTGATAGTTTCCATGCTTAATTCATCCTGAATATCGTACCTCAACCCATTCAGGTATCTGGCTACCTTCTCATCATCTCTCTCCCGATGACCCGCTCTGATATTGAGCTTGTAAATCTCTTCGGTGTACTCGTTCACCGTCATCAACTTCTGTCTCAGGTTCTACATTCACCTGAACAGAGTGATCTGGTAATCTCTGGGGATGAACTTCGCTTTCATCTTAGCAATCATTCTATCCCAACTTTTAATCTTCTGCTTACCTTTGGAACGTCTATTTGTCTGTAGATCGTCCCACCACAATGATGCATGTCCCTTCAACTTAGTGACATCATGCCTTACCTTTTTATCCTCTTCGATATCCTCATAATCGAAGTAGGTATCAAGAGCTCTGATCCAGTCCAGCAACTCTTCTGCATCCAGGCTTCCTTCATAAGCTGGAATGTCCATTTTGGTCTTTGAACTCATCCTGGTGATACCTTTAATCAATCGCTCAGTTGATGCCTCCTCTACTGTGACCTCTCCTTGTGGTACAGCTTCAGCTTCGCCTTCGGAGTCACTTAGATCTCCAGTATTTCCTATGCGTCTTTGCGCTGCTTCCATATCTTCCATTCTGGCACAAAGATTTCGTATTTCCCTCTCCATCTCTACATTCTGTCCTTGGGTACTTCTTTCTCTGGACAATTCCCTTTCCCCCTCTGGATTGGGTGATTGTCTACCTCTTCTCGATGGCATGGTGAAATTTTCTCTTATCTTCTGCTACAGAAAACAGAGAGATTTCTCGCTCTAATACCACTTGATGCAAACGCGCCACCCTGGGCACGTCCACTCCCACCAGGAGCTTCCTTTATCCTAGGCCTAAAGAACTTCAAGGTTCTTCTGATCCCTTATCGGGACCCCTTAATACCCATAGAATGATCTCCATGATCTCCCTTTGACTTATCGGGAAATCGGGTTTCGCGATATCACGATTTCACAGGTCGCAATCCCTTGGCACCAGAAAATCCCGAATTCCGAACCCCGATTTCTCTGGATTTCAGAAACGTGTCTAGCTTGGGATCCACGGTCCAAATCTCTTCGGGAAATCGCAACTCACGATTTTGGTTTTCAAAAGTCGCACGACCACGGAACCTCTGAAATCCCGATGAGCTGAATTTCTGATGGATCTTGGACTGCTCGTGCGCCTAAGGGATAAATCTCGCGCAACTTCTCCAAGATCTGACGGTAGGCGGGACTTTGCGAATCTCCTCCTGCGAGATCTAGCTGTCTATTCCTCCTCCTTGAGGAATTCTTCCGCTCTAAAGCTCCTTCTTGTTCGAACCTTCTCCTGGGTCCATCTCCACAGTATCACAAAGGGACTATCCCTCCTGAGCTTGTCAACTCTGACTCCTTCAGAGACTTTGCACACCCTAGTCGTGCTCGATCTTCAACAACTCCCCTAGTTTTGAGTCTTTCAGGCTTTGTGCACCTCCGACAACAACAGTCTCTGCCTTCTTTTGCTCAGACTAGCCACTGAGACTTCAAGTTCAACCTGCACTTCTCCTGCACGGCTCTACCAACCCACTTCAACTTCTGGGTGAATGAGAATAAGGATTTAACTATCGAGCCTCATCAACGCACTCTATGCGGATGAATTCAACTGCGCTCTATGCAGGAATCTCTTGTCTCAGACAGAGAAACAATTGAAACTTATTCTCTTCTCTCTCATACCTCGGTTAAAAACCCATGAAATCATATGCATAGCATATTCAAAGCAAATGCATGACCAGAAAACAAACATTCATGAACACATAAACATCATACACAAAGAAACAAAACCAACCATGAAATTGAATCAAAGACTCTCTTCTATTAATTCAAAAACATCTATACATGGGTTTTCTTCACAAATTCTCCGCTTGCTCTCTCTCCTTGCTCCTGAATGCTTGAATCTGAATAATGTTACAATGTACAAAGGAGGGTGTCTATATCCGTTTTCCCTCTCGAAACTAAAACTGTCTAATCTAGACTTAAACATCTATCTACCTACATTAAATCTATTAAATGCCTTCCTACCTACTAAGGACGAGAGATTAAAGGATCAAGGTCCCATTTACAATACAAGTGAGCTTCTTTATAAATGACTTCATTTAAAGGACGGTGCAATACATCCAAAGTATTTCAAAATGCATGTTGGCGCTGTCCAGCTGTTTCATTTCAATGTGCTGGCTCGCTTGATGAGTGAGCGATGCTCCTGCATCATACTACAAAAATCGAGTCGTGTCTCCTTACTGTTAGTGGCAATCCAACAATAAAATCCATCGAAATAACTTCCCATTTCGATTCCGGAATGACATGTGGTTGAAGTAATCCTGCCAGGTGTTTATGCTCACCCTTCACCTGCTGACACTCTAGACATCTAGCCACAAAGTTGACTATGTCGGCCTTCATTCCCTTCCATAAGAATAAGGGTTTAAGGTCTTCCCTCATCTTCGTGACTCTTGGGTGAGCCATGTAAATTTTTCTATGAGCCTCGCTCAGGATCAACATCCTCATCTCGTCGTTTGGTGGTACATCAATCCGACTTCTAAACCTCAATAAACAATCACTATCAAATGAATATCCCTCATATCATGGTACCATCATTGTGTTTTGTCCGATAAAATCCTCGACTTCTTTGTACCAGTCATCGTCACGCTGTAAAGTGAGAATCTTCTCACGTAGATTCGTCTAAAGAGGAAACACCGAAAAGATGTGTGGTCTTCGACTCAAAGCATCAGCCACTCGATTCACTGTTCCCTTTATGTAAGTAATCTTGAAGTTGTACTCACTAAGCAATTTCGACCAACGCCATTGTCGTGCATTCAGGTCGCTTTGCATGAAAATGTGTTGCAGCCCACAATGATCAGTCTTTAATTCATATTTTCGTCCAACAAGGTAGTGTCTCCAAACCTTCGAGACATAAACGATGGTTAATAACTCCAAATCATGTGTCGCGTAGTTCTCCTCATGCCTTCTCAGTTTCCTCGAAATGTAAGAAATCACTCATCCGTCTTGCATCAAGAATCCGCCTAAACCCATAAAACTATGCACTTCTGTGACATTCATCGGCGCAGGACATTCCATAATAGCCTCAACCTTGGTTGGATCCACGGCGATACCTTCGCCGGAGATGACATGCCTTAAGTAGTGAATCCTTGATTTGATAAAAAGAGCATTTGGACAACTTCCCATACAATTTGTGCTCTCGTAGACACTGTAGTACCAAGCGCAAGTGCTCATCATGCTCCTCCGTCGTTTGAGAGTAGATCAATATATCATCAATGAATACTTGGACAAACGTGTCCAAGTACTCACAGAACACCCCGTTCATGAAATTCATGAATACCCTTGGGGCGTTTGTCAGTCCAAACGGTAAAATAGTAAAATCGTAATGTCCAAATCTCGTCTTAAAGGCGGTCTTAGGGACGTCATCCTCCTTGAGAACACCACCACACCCTTCATTTGATCGAACAGATCATCAATTCTAGGTAACGGATACTGATTCTTGATCGTAGCCTTGTTTAGCTGATGGTAGTCAATGCAAAGCCTCCATGATCCATCCTTCTTTAGTATGAAAATAACTGGTGCACCCCACGGTGACACACTAGGGTGTATCAGTCCCAGGTCCAACAACTCCTTCAGTTGCATTTTCAACTCTTTCAACTCCGGGGTCGATATCCAATAAGGCATTCTTGCTATCGGTTCGGTCCCCGGTTTCAGGTCTATGGTAAACTCCAATTCCCTCTCTGGCGGCATCCCCAGTAACTCCTCTGGGAACACATCTGCAAACTCTCTCACCACCAGAAGGTGTTCTAGACCTTTCGCTACTCCCTTCTCGTTTAGCACAAGGATCGCATAAAGCTTGCACCCCTTGCGCATACTCTTCCATAACTGTAAGGAAGAGACGAACCTCATGGATACTCCCTGGTTCCATCCTACCATAACATGTCTCTGTCCTTCATCATCAACCAAGCTTAACTATTTCATATTACAGTTGAGTATCGCATCATGCGATTCCAACCACTCCATACCAATCACGACATCATAAGATGCTAAGATCGTGATGTACAAGTTGACCCTCGTGAAACTCTCCCAGGTTAAGGGCACAACCCGTAATCTTTCCTCCAACCTTTTGTTTGGCTCCTAAAGCCATCTCTACGAAGCTAAACTCATCCTGTTCGACTGCTTTTACCTTAATCCTTTTTAGCAATGAACCATAAATGAAACTCTCAGTAGCACCTGGGTTTATCAAAATACTTAGGGTCTGCTCAGCGACAGTACCTTTCGTCTCGACCACAGTCGACTGGTGCTCTGCCTGGCGGTTATTCACCGCTGCATGAATCCGATGGGCCTTGCCCATATCTCCCACTGTAGTGGGTCCAGCTGATCTGGACACTCTGGTCCTTTCCACAGAATAATCACGTAGGTTGTGTGGCTACCCACACGTCCAACACCCCTTCTTCGGCCCAGTAGTCCTAGTACCTGACGTAGAAGATGACGACCCACTGGCCTGGAACCCTGGTCTGTTCTGCTAAACAGGCCTAAACTGTTGTTGCTGCGGGCGACGCTGCTACTGGTGCTGGGGTCCCCGATAGGGTGTCCGCTACTGAGGCGACGGTCGCCAGGGTGTAGTGAAAGTGGATCCCCTCTGGAAACCACGATATCCCGGCGTAAGTCTCGCTGGTGTCTGATGCTGCGGTGTACCAGATGAACCCTGCCCTACTGGTCTCGCTGGATTCATGGTCTGACCCCCACTGATAAGCTCCTCCTCTGCTATGAGGGCCTTTTGGATAGCGTTGTGCAAGGTTTGAGGCATCAAGATCCTAACCTTTACACGGAGGCTTCCGTTAAGTCCAAACACGAACCGGTTGACCTTGAGCTTCTCAATGTTAAGGTGCAGAGCATACCGGACTAGGTCCATAAAATGTGCCTCATACTCGGGCACCATATGACCTCCCTGTCGTAAAGCGTTGAACTCATTGAGCTAACGCTCAATGAATTCCTCTGAAAGGTACCTCTCTCAGAACCATTCCTTGAACAGTTCCCATGACACGTCTTCAACGACCATGTTTAGCTGCGGCAGGAGCGTCTTCCAGCATAGAAGAGCGCTCCCCTTTAGTTGAAATACCGCCATGCGGACCTTCATGCTGGAGGTATAATCGCGAAGTACGAAGCACATTGCCATATTCTCCAACCATGCCTCGGCGGCGGCGCCATCCAGGGCACCAAAGAACTCGGAAAATTTAACCTTCTCGAGTTCACGATGAATGCTACCAGTAACGGTCGGTGCGCACAGCGGAACCTCAACAGGTGCCGACGCCCTGGCCTCATCTCTGTCCAAGCTGCTGATCAGTGCCTCGGACATGCACTGAAAATATCTCATCATCCCGACCACGTCTCCAACTGCTATTTTCTCCTGTCCGAGAACCTACTCGCCTCCCCGGGGGTTAGACCCCTCAGGCGTGGATGCTACTGGAGGCATCACGCCTCCTCCCCTAGCACCCTGTCGTCTGCCTCCACGGCATCCTCTAACCATGATTACCTGCATGCACACAATCAAATCTAATCATGTAACGAAAGCCGTAGCAACTCCCCAAGTTGCGGGTCAAACCGGCTCTGATACCATATGTAACATACCTCCTCGTTACGACAACAACTCTGATAACAGGTGCAATTTTTTTTTTGTTTAAGGTGTGTGCGTGCGTGCAAAAAGGAAACAGGCACACTTGACTCTACATCACCACTCGACGACTAACCAGATGCAACAACGAAGATCACAACAAGAGGACATAAGGCGCACAACAAGCAATTGCAACCATTAAACGACCATAGACATAAGGACGAATCCATAATAGTAGATTTTTACTATTTCTTCACCGGAAAGCAGGGTGTTTAATATGAGTCCTCCGCTCCGGAGAGAGAGAACGTCAGATAGGCTCCTGGACGACTGCTCAGGCAGAAACTAGTAACCCGACGACGAACAAGACGCAAGCATGACGAACACAGCAAGACGACATACGACGTACCATAGTAACAACATGCATTTAACGACGATCATACGACAATAAGTAATACTGACTACCCACCCTTCCTACCCTGCAATGGTTAGGACCTACATGACACATAAGCAATTCTCAAGCCCAAGTTCCCACTGATTTTAACCATTTAAGGTATCAGGGCTGGCGACTGTTATGAGGAACATGGAGGTGTCTACATCCCACCCCACAAACAGACCAACACACGGAAGGTTTACCAACCAAGTACCAGATAAATTAAATATGAGCAACAATCCCCATTTACTAAGGCATAATAATTTATGGTACTTAGTTCAAGGTACCTTACATTTTATAAGTCATCAATAACAATAAAATTCAATAGCCTTATGATAAAATAACCATGTCATTACCCTTTTACATGATATCTGACCTAACAGTGCATTTCATTTTATATTGAAATGACCTTACCCTTACATATTTCAATGATATATTTCCATGACATTACTCCTTACATATTACAACAACAATAAATTACAGTAGGGTACCAGTGTCATTACCTATCATTAAAAACACCTTGCAACTTTTTTTTTTGTAAATAAAAAGGGGGTGGAGCCTGTTATATTAATTTAACCAAAATACAATAGTTGTTTGGGATGCCAGTTGTCCCGCCTGAATAGGAAACCGGGACAGCTGGACATCCCTTACTGACGCAACCCGCCCTCGCTGGCGCGGTCACTCCACCAGGACCTCCTCTTGCTTAGGCCCGAAGGGTCCAAGCCCTTCCTATTCCCCTCGGGATGATGTACCCACAGATATACTTCTGCACGATTCTCCCTTCGGGACTCGGGAGATCGGACCTCGCGATATCGCGAGTCTCACAGCCTCGTTCCTTTTCCTTTTCAAACCCCGATCCCCGATCTCCCGATAGTCAACGGTCAACGCTCGGGTATCGGGCTTCTACTTATCAGGAAACCGGAGGATGAAGGGAAGTGAGATACTTACCCTTCGATACCCCGAACACCGATGTTCCGATAAGCTTCCACGTGTCTTCCCTGGACTTCCGGGTCCCACGCTGCCACGTCACGTCGGGACTTCGCGGCTCGCGGGTCCGCGACTCCAATTCTCCTGCTGCTGGAAACCCCGAATGCCGAAACCCCGATATTCCGGATCTGTGCCACCTGTCTTCGTTATGATCAACGGCTCTAATTAAGTCGGGAAATCGCGACTCGCGATTTCAACGTGCATGTGATCCTTGCACTCACCAACCCCGATTCTCCGGTATGCGATGGCCAATGGATCTTTCGCTGCCTGAGGGTTAGCCTCCCCGCTTCTTCTCCCAGGTCCAACGATCCTCGAGAGTTCGTGAATATGCGCGACGATTTAGCTCGTCGATTCTCTTCCTCTATGAAGAGACTTCCGCTCCGCCACCTTCATCCTGTGCGGCTCCACTGGGCGGATTTCTTCAGCGAACGAAAGGAGCTATCCCTCCTGAGTTTTCCCTAGCTCGAACTCCTTCAAGGAATTCTCGAACCTGCTCCCTGTGCCCGATCTTCAATCACTTCCCGGAGTGTTGAAGTCTTCTAGGTTCCTATGCATTCACTCTTGCAACATTTCGCCCTTTCCTCTCCTCAAACTTGCCACTGAGGTTCACCCTCGACCTGCACTCCCCTGCGCGGCTCGAGTAACCCTACTCAACTCTGGGCGAACGAGAACCAAGGTTCAACTGTTTAGCCTCCTCGACGCACCCTATGCGGAGGAAGTCGACTGCCTCTTATGCAGGAATCTCCTGGCCTAAACAGAGAAACAATGGAAACCCATTCCTTCACTCTCTCTGGTTGCGAACCTGATATGCAATCACATAAGAAGCATATAACAAATATGCATAAAAAGATGCAAACATACAAAGGCACAATATCAACAGCACACAGAGGTCAAACACATCCATGGAATTGAATCAGGTCTCTTCCTATTAATTCAATAGCTGTACATGGAGGTTTCTTCACAAGCTCTCTGCTCTGCTCTCTCTTGATCCTGTATGAATGAATAATCATACAATGGTACAAAGGAGGGTGTCTATATTCTGTTTTCCCTCTCTAAACTAAAACTGTCTAATCTACAGTTAATTATTCTATCTACCTGCATTAACTCTAAGTAAATGCCTCAGCTACCTAAGGACTAGAGCTTATCCGCTCAAGGTCTGTTACAATGTACAGTGCACTTTATCACATCAAAACATTTAATGTTTGGCGCAGCCATATATTACAATGGTTCAAAACTTGGATGCTGGCGCTTTCCAGCTGTTCCTTTTCCTTCACGCGTTGCTCGGTTGATGCTCCTGCATCATACTCCTCGGCTCAAAAGATTTCATGGGCTCCTGCTCATGAGCTCCTGTATAGTCTGCCCATGGTTTTGTATAATTGCCTCTGTTTCCCAGCTGGCATCCTCCACTGGGTGATTCTTCCACTTCACCAGGTACTCAAAATATTGCTTCCTCCTGGTCTTCTTACCTGCTCGCTTATCCAGTATGCACTCCATTTCAGGCTTCTACGCAACTGGTAACTGCTTCTGCCACTGGACCACTGGTTCCTCAGTTCCAGTGTCTGTTCCATCAGTTTTGTATGGGTATAAATCCGATATGTTGAAAATCGGAGATATTCCGATGCCCTCGGGCAACCCAAGCTATATGCATTCTCTCCGAATTTTCTCAGAATTCGGCATGGCCCGATCTTCTTCATTTTGAGCTTGTTGTATGTTCCTCTTGGGAACCTTTCTTTTCTTAGGTGCGCCAGAACCACATCTCCAACTTCAAACTGAAGTTGTCTTTTCCTCTGGTCGGCTCTGCGCTTATACTCTTGGTTGGTCTTCTGCAGTCGCTGCTTCACCTCCGTGTGAAGTTCTTTCATCGCCTCAGCGAATTCTTCAGCCCTTGCGCTGCTTGTCTCAGCTTGTGCTGGCTCCCTGAGCTCAGATACTCCTCTCGGCTGTGTCCCATACAAAATTTGAAATGGGCTCTTACCTGTACTCCGGTTCACCGAATCGTTATACGCAAACTCGGCCTGTGGTAAGATCTGATCCCAAGTGCCGTGATGCTCTGTCACCAGGCTCCTCAACAGATCCCCTAAGCTTCTGTTGACTACTTCGGTCTTCCCATCTGTCTGCGGATGGTAATCAGAACTGAAAGATAAGTCAGTACCCAGCTTCTTCCATAGCGTCCTCCAAAAATGACCTATGAACTTTGTATCCCGATCCGAGACTATGCTTCTCGGCAATCCATGCAATCGCACGATCTCTTTAAAAAACAAGTTGGCGATGTGTGTGGCATCGCTGGTCTTATGACACGGAAGAAAATGTGCCATCTTTGAGAACCTGTCCACCACAACAAAGATGGAATCAACTCCTCTTTGTGTTCTCGGCAAGCCCAACACAAAATCCATACTGATGGCTTCCCATGGCCTCTCCGGTATGGGCAACGGCTGATATAATCCATCATTTTGCTTTCGGCCCTTTGCGTGTTGACATACCCTGCACCTGTCAACAAAACGCTTCACCTCTGCACGCATGCCCGGCCAAAAATATGACTCGCTCAGCTTGGCGTATGTTTTGTCATGTCCAAAATGACCTGCTAAGCCCCCGCTGTGCTTCTCCTTCAACAAATTCCCTCTCATAGAGCAATCTGGAATGCACAGTTGATTACCTTTAAAAAGTAACCCATCCTGTATCAGGTAGTCAATCCACGGACTCCTGTCTCTGAGAACCGGGTTCTCAGCAGCTTCATAAGCTTCCCCAAAATCAGCATCACCTGCATACATGTCTTTTAAATTTTCAAAACCTAAGGTTTTGATCCTGAACTCCTGCAGCAACAAGCACTTCCTGCTCAAGGCATTAGCTACCTTGTTCGCAGTCCCTGAAATATGCTTGATCACAAACGTGAAATTTTGCATATACTCTACCCACTTCGCATGCTTCTGGTTCAGCTTCTCCTGCTGACTCACGAATTGCAATGCGTGATTATCGATGTACAAAACGAACTCCTTGGGTATCAAGTAGTGCCTCCACTTCTTCAATGCCTGGATAATGGCATAGAACTCTTTATCATACGTGGAGTACTTTAATTTCACATCATCCAGCTTTTCGCTGTAGTATGCCACAGGTCTGTCATCCTGACTCAGCACTCCTCCAACAACATATCCACTGGCATCACATTTCACCTGGAAGGTTTTCTGAAAATCCGGCATCACCAGAATTGGCTGCTCAGTTATCTTCCGCTTCAACAGATTGAAGCTTTTCTCAGCCTCGGCTGTCCACTGAAAAATATTATGCCATTTTTTCACAGTGTCCATCATCGCTGCGCTGATTCCGCTGAAATTCCGGATGAATTTCCTGTAGAAGCTCGCCAAACCATGAAAGCTCCGTACCTCAAAAACATTTCTCGGCGATGGCCACTTCCTGATCACATCCACCTTCTCAGGATCCATCTTCAATTCATTCGCCGAAATTACAAAACCCAGGTATATGAGTTCTGTCTGCATGAACGAGCATTTTTTCAAATTTATCAGCAGCTTCTCTTGCTGCAGTCTTCTCATCACCGTGGCCAAATGCCTCAAGTGCTCTTCCCTGGTTTTACTGAAAATTAGTATATCATCCAGGTATACCACCACAAACTTGCCAATGAATTCCCGCAAGACTTCATTCATCGGCCTCATAAAAGTGCTGGGTGCATTTGTCAAACCAAACGGCATGACCAGCCATTCATACAAACCCTCGTTTGTCTTGAATGTTGTCTTCCACTCATCTCCCTCTCTCATTCGGATCTGATGGTATCCGCTCTTGAGATCTATCTTGGAGAAATAATTTGCCCCACTCAGGCAATCCATCAAGTCATCCATCCTCGGCAATGGGAACCTGTACCTGATGGTGATATTATTAATCGCCCTAGAGTCTGTACACATTCTCCAGCCTCCATCCTTCTTTGGGCTCAGTACCGTTGGAACGGCACATGGACTAAGACTCTCCCTCACCAGTCCTTTATCCTGTAGATCCTGAACCTATCTTTTGACTTCCTCGTTCTCCTGAGGTGTCAACCTATACGCTGCCTTATTCGGCAAACTTGCTCCAGGTATGAGGTCAATGTGATGACTCACACTCCTCATCGGTGGCAATGAACGCGGCAGTTCATCCACGATGATGTCAGCAAACTCTCCCAGCAGTTGCTGAATCTCCTCTGGCAA